>OY757011.1:169971640-170228093 GCA_963580285.1 Lucinisca nassula
ACCCGTGACCTCCCGTTCCCCGGAGCGGACACTCTACCAACTGAGCTATCGGGACTGGTATAAACTAAATTGTACTTGTTCAAATTTTAGATTAAGTATGCTACTGTGTTGAGTTGTCTGAATACTTAGGGTAAACATGTACATGGTGGGGGAAACTGAGGTTCCTGGAAAAATTTACCTATCTTGGATGGGCAACCGCTATCCTGATACATGCAATATTTATTTGCACTGCATCATGAATCAAAGCACTGATAGCACTGGCTGGTCAATTGTCACTGAGTGTAGGCTGGAAAAATGGTCTTGAATCTGGATGTGTACTCTACATTTCTGTATTTTTAAGTGAACCATGTTGACCCTGATCAGACTCTGCATTCTGCAGCATATATGAGTTAACCAATTCAGTAACCACTCGGGGCTTATGTGTGTCAACCAGTTAGATAATGAAAAAATTAACGTCTCTGCTACTTGAAGGTGCCTTATTATCCCCTCGCACAACATAGTTGTGAGGGGGGATATAGCATTTGTCCAATATGTACGTACGTACGTACGTAAGTACGTACTTACATACTTTGTCATCGCTCTAGCACCTACATTTCTTGACCGATTTTAAAATAACTTCACACAAATGTTTCTTATGACAATATCTCGAGCGAGTTCGACTTTCAAGCTCATGACCTCAAGGTCAAGGTCACTGGCTATTTTTAGAAAAACTTTGTCATCGCTCTAGCACCTACATTTCTTCACCAATTTCAATATAACTTCACACAAATGTTCCTTATAAAAAAATCTCGAGCAAGTTCGACTTTCAAGGTCATGACCTCAAGGTCAAGGTCACTGTGGCTATTTTTAGAAAAACTTGGTACGTACACACGTACGTACTTTGTCATCGCTCTAGCGCCTACATTTCTTGACCGATTTTAAAATAACTTCACACAAATGTTTCTTATGACAATATCTCGAGCGAGTTCGACTTTCAAGGTCATGACCTCAAGGTCAAGGTCACTGTGGCTATTTTTAGAAAAACTTTGTCATCGCTCTAGCACCTACATTTCTTCTTCAATTTCAATATAACTTCACACAAATGTTCCTTATAAAAAATCTCGAGCGAGTTTGACTTTCAAGGTCATGACCTCAAGGTCAAGGTCACTGTGGCTATTTTTAGAAAAACTTTGTCATCGCTCTAGCGCCTCCATTTCTTCACTAATTTCAATATAACTTCACACAAATGTTCCTTATAAAAATATCTCGAGCGAGTTCGACTTTCAAGGTCATGGCCTCAAGGTCAAGGTCACTGTGGCTATTTTTAGAAAAACTTTGTCATCGCTCTAGCGCCTACATTTCGTCACTGATTTCAATATAACTTCACACAAATGTTTCTTATGACAATATCTCAAACGAGTTCGACTTTCAAGGTCATGGCCTCAAGGTCAAGGTCACTGTGGCTATTTTTAGAAAAAATTTGTCATCGCTCTAGCGCCTATATTTCGTCACTGATTTCAATATAACTTCACACAAATGTTTCTTATGACAATATCTTGAGCAAGTTCGACTTTCAAGGTCATGACCTCAAGGTCAAGGTCACTGTGGCTATTTTTAGAAAAACTTTGTCATCGCTCTAGTGCCTACATTTCTTCACCGATTTCAATATAACTTCACACAAATGTTCCTTATCAAAATATCTCGAGCCAGTTCAACTTTCCAGGTCATGCCCTCAAGGTCAAGGTCACTGTGGCTATTTTTAGAAAAACTTTGTCATCGCTCTAGCGCCTACATTTCTTCGCTGATTTCAATATAACTTCACACAAATGTTCCTTATTACAATATCTCGATCGAGTTCGACTTTCAGGGTCATGACCTCAAGGTCAAGGTCACTGTGGCTGTTTTTAGAAAAACTTTGTCATTGCTCTAGCGCCTACATTTCTTCACCAATTTCAATATAACTTCACACAAAATGTTCCTTATGAAATCTCGAGCAAGTTCTACTTTCAAGGTCATGACCATAAGGTCAAGGTCACTGTAGCTATTTGTAGAAAAATTTTGTCATCGCTCTAGCGCCTACATTTCTTCACCGATTTCAATATAGCTTCACACAAATGTTCCATATGACAATATCTCTAGCGAGTTCCGCTTTCAAGGTCAAGGTCACTGTGGCTATTTTTTAGAAAAACTTCGTCATCGCTCTAGCGCTAACATTTCTTCACCGATTTCAATATAACTTCACACGAATGTTCCTTAGGACAATATCTCAAGCCATTTTGACTTTCAAGGTCAAGGTCACAAGGGCTTTTTTTAGAAAAACTTTGTCATCGCTCCAGTGCCTACATTTCTTCACACAAATGTTCCTTATGACAATACCTCAAACAAGTTCGACTTTCAAGGTCAAGGTCACTGTGGCTATTTTTAGAAAAACTTTGTCATTGCTCTAGTGCTTACATTTTTTCACCAATTTCAATATTACTTCACACAAATGTTCCTTATGACAATATCTCTAGCGAGTTCCACTTTCAAGGTCAAGGTCACTGTGGCTATTTTTAGAAAAACTTTGTCATGGCTCTAGCGCTTACATTTCTTCACCGATTTCTGTATAACTTCACACAAATGTTCCTTATGACAATATCTCGAGCTATTTCAACTTTCAAGGTCAAGGTCACTGTGGCTATTTTTAGAAAAACATTGTCATTGCTCTAGCGCTTACATTTTTTCACCAATTTCAATATAACTTCACACAAATGTTCCTTATGACAATATCTTGAGCTATTTCGACTTTCAAGGTCAAGGTCACTGTGGCTATTTTTAGAAAAACTTTGTCATTGCTCTAGCGCCTACATTTATTGATGGATTTTAATAGAACTTTACACAAATGTTCCTTATCAAAATATCTCGAGCCAGTTCAACTTTCCAGGTCATGCCCTCAAGGTCAAGGTCACTGTGGCTATTTTTAGAAAAACTTTGTAATCGCTCTAGCGCCTACATTTCTTCGCTGATTTCAATATAACTTCACACAAATGTTCCTTATTACAATATCTCGATCGAGTTCGACTTTCAGGGTCATGACCTCAAGGTCAAGGTCACTGTGGCTGTTTTTAGAAAAACTTTGTCATTGCTCTAGCGCCTACATTTCTTCACCAATTTCAATATAACTTCACACAAAATGTTCCTTATGAAATCTCGAGCAAGTTCTACTTTCAAGGTCATGACCATAAGGTCAAGGTCACTGTAGCTATTTGTAGAAAAATTTTGTCATCGCTCTAGCGCCTACATTTCTTCACCGATTTCAATATAGCTTCACACAAATGTTCCATATGACAATATCTCTAGCGAGTTCCGCTTTCAAGGTCAAGGTCACTGTGGCTATTTTTTAGAAAAACTTCGTCATCGCTCTAGCGCTAACATTTCTTCACCGATTTCAATATAACTTCACACGAATGTTCCTTATGACAATATCTCAAGCCATTTTGACTTTCAAGGTCAAGGTCACAAGGGCTTTTTTTAGAAAAACTTTGTCATCGCTCCAGTGCCTACATTTCTTCACACAAATGTTCCTTATGACAATACCTCAAACAAGTTCGACTTTCAAGGTCAAGGTCACTGTGGCTATTTTTAGAAAAACTTTGTCATTGCTCTAGTGCTTACATTTTTTCACCAATTTCAATATTACTTCACACAAATGTTCCTTATGACAATATCTCTAGCGAGTTCCACTTTCAAGGTCAAGGTCACTGTGGCTATTTTTAGAAAAACTTTGTCATGGCTCTAGCGCTTACATTTCTTCACCGATTTCTGTATAACTTCACACAAATGTTCCTTATGACAATATCTCGAGCTATTTCAACTTTCAAGGTCAAGGTCACTGTGGCTATTTTTAGAAAAACATTGTCATTGCTCTAGCGCTTACATTTTTTCACCAATTTCAATATAACTTCACACAAATGTTCCTTATGACAATATCTTGAGCTATTTCGACTTTCAAGGTCAAGGTCACTGTGGCTATTTTTAGAAAAACTTTGTCATTGCTCTAGCGCCTACATTTATTGATGGATTTTAATAGAACTTTACACAAATGTTTCTTATGATAATATCTAGAGTTGCTTTGACTTTCAAGGTCATGACCTCAAGGTCACTGTGGTTAATATTAGAAAAACTTTGTCATCGCTCTACTGCCAACATTTATTAACAGATTATAATATAACTTCACACAAAAGATGCTTATGATAATTTCTTGAGCAAGATCTACTTTTGCGGTTATGGCCTCAAGTCAAGGTCCCTATGGCTATTTTTAGAGAAATATTGTCATCACTCTAGAACCTACATTTATTGGTGGATTTTCAAACAAACTTTACACAAAAGTTGCATATGATAATATCTCAAGCAAGTTGGACTTTTGCCATTTAAGTGTTTTCCACGCAAGAAGTTGTCTTGTGCGAGGGGATTTGTATTGCATGCGATGCCTTGTTTACTTTGCACTCTTGTTATATTTAATTTGTGCATTGTTTAACTTTGTTGGTCATTGTTGGTCACATGGACATCAGCAGTATAAGTGATATATATATAATATCATATACCGTATTCCGCCATGTATAACCTGCATATTTTTACCCTCAGATTTCAGGTTCCAACTAGGTGGTGCGGGTAATTCAGCAGAATTATTTTAAGTCAGGTTTTAAAACTTGATTCCAGCCAAATATTGCTATGTCCAACCATGGAAGCGTCGATGTGTTCACTGTTACTGGCATATATAGCGTAATTTTCTGCCTGAAACTTCACATTCAGATGGATATTTTTTGTTTGATTTGAGGTTAAACGCCCCTGTAAACACTATATAGGTCATTTTGGAGACACTGCTTCCAAATTTGTGGGACTTTTACCCAACATTGAGATTAAACCTTAAATCAAACAAACAAAACAGATGCACACACTGATATGAATCTACACAGGCTGAAGGACATAGACATAATCATACATACACATAAAAAATTTATTTCCAGAAACACACTTCCTTGTGACCAGGTACATTTCTCAATGGTATAAATTTAGGCTATATTTAACCCTTATCTTGCTGTTCACGACAACCCCTATCATTGCAAACAGTGAAGATCCAGATCAGATGGCTTCTTCAGAAGCCATCTGATCAGGATCTACACTGTTTGGCATTCAGTTTATGAATTTATAGGAATAAATTACATCAAGTAATTTAATTGGTTCATAGACAGAAATGGGTGTGGCTTAAATGAATATTCAGCAAGAGAAGGGTTAACCTCACCAGGCTGAACTCAGATATGAGGGCTGATTGATATGTTGTGAGCCTCATATTGAAGGATTTGAATTTTTTCGGACATATTGTATAATTTTTCAATATAATCCCCTTCAGTATCTATACACTTTTGCCAGGGCCTCAATGCCACTTTTATAGAACTCCTTTTCTTGGCTGTTCAGAAAGCCATCCACTGCATATATGACATAATCATTGGACTAAAAGTGGGTGTCTGAAATAGCCCTTTTCAGTTTTGGAAATAAATGAAAGTCTGATGGGTCGAGATTAGGTGAATAAGGCGGATGTTCAATCAATTTAAAGCCACATTCGTGAATGGCAGCCATAGCAATGACAGACTTGTGAACAGGAGCATTGTCCTGATGAAACAACACACCTGTAGTAAGCTTTCTGCGGTGCTTAAGTTTAATATTTTCCGGTAACTGCGTCTGAAGTGAAGCATAGTATGTGCATTCAATGATTGATTGTTTGTCCCTTTTGGAGATAATCTATTAGCAGAATACCATCTGCATCCCAGAAAACTGAAGCCATAACCTTCCCAGCTGATGGAACAGTTCTTGCATTCTTTGGCGGGGGTGAGCCAGGGTGCTTCCATTGTTTTGATTGTTGTTTGGCCTCTGGGGTAAAAGGATGGACCCATGTTTCATCCATTGCGACAAATCTCTGAAGAATATTGGCAGGATCTTCCTCAAAAGGTTAAGATTAGCACGCGGTGATGTGCTCCTGGTGTGCTTCTGATCAACTGTCAGAAGTCTTAGTACCCATCGGGCCGAAAGCTTTCTCATTGCAAGATCCTCTGTCAGAATGGAATGTACTCTTTCCTGTGAAATGCCAACTCTACTGGCTATATATCTTTCTGTGACTCATCTGTCAGTCATAACAATATCATGGACTTTATTGACCATTTCTGAGGTTGCAACATGGACAGACCTTCCAGGACAGGGGTCTTCCTCAAGGCTTTGTCTGCCGCACTGAAATTCTGCTACCCACCTTTTCACTGTAGCATATGAAGGGACATCTTTCCCTAGTGTTGCTACCATATCATTGTGGATATCCTTAGGTGTTAAACCTTTTTATGCAAATATTGGATCACTGCTCTTTCACTGATCTTGTCCATTTTGCCAAAGCTGCTTTTCTTGTTTACTTTTAGAGTGCTACCTCGTCAATATATACTGACCAAATGAGTGTTGTTGGGTACACAGACCTATATAGTCAGAGGATAGTAGGACCTAAAAATAACATCCCTGCATACCTCCTTCAATACGAGGCTCACAACATATCAATCAGCTCTCTTATTCTTGTTTTGAAAACAGTATTGGCTTTCCTGAAGCCAGCTTATCAGGATCTACACTGTTTTTCATTCTGTTTCTGAATCCGTGGTATAAATGAAATCTTGCAACATAAACAGCTTGGGGAGGAGTGTAGCATATAGAAATATTCAGCACAGGGAGGGTTAATCCTTTTAGTAACAGAAACCCCAAAATGGGTAGTTGGCAAACAGTGCAGGCCCAGATCAGACACCGCAGAACTCGGTGTCTGATCAGGGCCTATACTGTTTGCTAAACATTAAATTTTAGTCTTTTTCCAAATCAGTTTGGAAGAAAACACAACCTGACACCCTAAATTTTGAAATGGACTCTTTATAAAAGGAGGAAGATTGCATTTGGTACAAAAAGGATTAAAGGGAAGTGACATACATGTCATATTTAACATTGTATTTACAGGGAAGTTAACTTTTGTGACTTCCTGTTTCAATTCCTGAAAACTACATTCCTCCAAAAAAAGGGACCTACTCTTAACCTTTTTTTGTACCAAATGGAATTTTTCTCCTTATATATAGCAGGAGTTCATTTCAAAATTTAGGGGTGTCTGGTTGTGGTTTCTTCAAAATTTGTTTGGAAATTTGCAAACAGAGTTGGCCCTGATCACACTCTGGGCCTGCACTGTTTGCAAGGGCATTGGTTTTGGGGTTTCCGGTACAAAATGGGTTAATGGTAAAGTATGCTCCTCAGAAGTAGACTCCTAGTGATAAAGGAGACAATCCTCTGAAGGTGTTTCTCCTATATTTTCTCATCAGGGAGCAAGTTCTTTCCTTTAAGGGGAATTGGTACACCTGGCAGAGTTTTCTTCCATTTTTCAAAGGGAGACAAGTTTTGGGACTTCATGTTCTCTTTCTATAAACTCTGTCCTACTAAAGAGAGAGATCTAGTCTTAAAGGAAAGAATTTGCTCCTTTGGAGAAAATTCTTTCCTTTAAGAGTTGACCCCTAATGATATGGGAGACAAAATACTGTTGCCTCCCGCCTGAAGGTGTGGCCATTCCCCTTAAGGGTAGACACCTGTTGATGAGGGATACAAAAATTATTTTTGAAAGAGTTTCCTCCCCTGAAGGTTTTCATCCATCCCTATCAATTTTCTAGGCTGCGCTGAATGAGAAGATCGAGTATCCTCTTAAACCCCACCAGAAGGTAGCCATGAGTAGAAATATTGAAAAAATGATTCTACAAGCTCTTAATGACCCAGAAGAGGTAAGACACTGGCATTCACCTTGAGTTCAAGGTCAGTCTGAGTTCATTGTATTTGGACAATTTTAACTCTTGAAGGTTAAGGCAGAACAGTCAGCACGATGACGGCGGCCGTTATGTGGTAGAAGTAGAAGCATGAAGCAAAATTTAAGGGAACACCTTTTAATTTTTTCAATTCAATATGACTTGAAATTGCATATGGAGCATCTGGCAAGCAGCTGACCCATATGAAAAATCAAACCTTATTGTACTGTAAAAAATTAACAAAAAAACGAAAAAATGTTGCTTCTTGTGTTTTGTGCTGTAAAAGTTTATATTTATCAGCCAGTTACATATCTTTTTCTCTGATCTGACCATTAAAAAGTCTTTTTTGTACACCTTAAATATAAACCTGTGTACAATACTGTTCATTATAACATGGTTTCGGTAAAACATGGTTTTAAGATGGCTGTCAAAAATGTTTAGATTTTTAGAAAAATGACCATCCATATGGTCATATTTCTATAAAATTTTTAGATTTTTGTTCGGATATAACATGATTATTTAACAAAAATTTCTGCTTTGGACCCAAACAGTTGTGTTATTAGGTTGTGGTGTTGTTTTTTTGTTATGCCTGCTTTAACCCATATATGACAATGGAATCTTCCATCTTATAAATTTGGAGTTGTCCATTTTCAATTATAGGGGTGTCAGATTTGTTTTGTTTAATGTAAGTTGTACAAAAATGTATGTTCTTTGAGCAAACAGTGTAGACCCAGATCAGACGCCGCGTTATGCGGCGTCTGATCTGGGTCTACACTGTTTGCCAACGTCCCAAAAAAGGGCCACTAGGCATATATGGGTTAAGCATGGTGCGATATAGGAGTCCAGTTTTCCATTGTTTCATGTATGTCAGTCTGTCAACAGTTTTATGTAAACCCCAGCATCAACCAAGTGTTGCACCCACAGGGCTTGGAGAAATAAATTGGGCTGCATGGTGTTTCCAACCAGAGCTGTAATTGACTGAACTTGAGTACCGTACTGATAAACCATTTAGAAGGTCTATGCCTGCCCACTAAAAGTGGTACGAGTCTGACCACTTGTTAAACCCAAGTGGTAACTTTGGGCAGTGGTATTCCTGACTATTTACCACACAGAGATGTGATTCATTTTCATTTTAACAAGGAAGCTTAATGTTTATCTGATTTACTAATTAATTGATACTGCTTCTTTTTTAATGGAGAACAAATACGGTAGAATTCCGCTATTAAGACCACCTAAAATTAGGACTAATTCTGCTATAAAAGCTTATTTTGAAGGGTACACTTAATTTTTCTTTGTGTTTCCTGCCTTCAATGTCCTCTGGTCAGGGACCATCTTTGGGACTGTTCAAAAGTGGTCTTAAAGACCACTTTTGAACAGTCCCAAAGGTGGTCTTAATATAGGAATTTTACTGTACCTTAAAGAACAATCTCACAAGGTAATTTATAGTGGACTTTATGAAGAGCAAGATTATTTCCTTGATTTCAAAATGAGAACAGAAATTGACCTCTTAACCCATTGCATGCAGAAAACCCCTAAAGGAATACCTTGGCAAACAGTGCAGACCCAGATCAGACACCACAGAACGCGTCATCTGATCAGGGCCTGCACTATTTGGTAACAGAATTTTCCATCAAAAAATAGAATAAAAATGAAAAATTAGGCCTGTCACCCCTGATATGACAAATGGACTTGTTCAACAGCATACAGTGGTAACAATAAACTCACAGTGTGCTTGATGGTAGGTGTTTTAGGGGCTTTTTTCATGTTTGAAAGACCGTTTGACGCTTATGACCCACAAAGAGGGTTGACGCGTCGTTAAACACGAAATCATCATCATCATCATCATGTTTGAAATGAAATGTTGCTCTTCGCTCTTTAACTTATCATGGTGAGTAACAATGATAAGTTTAAATGGTACAGTAGAATTTCTATATCGATACCACCTTTGGGACAGTTCAAAAGTGGTCTTTAAGACCATTTTTGAGTCAGAAGTGAACAGTCCCAAAGGTTGTCTGTTACTAGAGGACACTATGGAAAAGAAACAAGGAAACAGCTAGGACCTTTTAAAAGCCTTTTTAAAAAAAGCTTAAATTTTCTCATTTTAGTAGATCGTAATGGGAATGAGAACACCTTCAGGGGAGGCAACTCCTGCAAAAGTATCTTTGTCTCCCATGTCAATGAAGAGACATGAAGAGCAAATTCTTTCCTTTAAGACTTGACCCTTTTTTCATGGGGACAGAGCTTATAGAAAAGCGAACAGGAAGTCCCGAAAGTTGTCTCCCTTTGAAAAATGGCGGAAAAAACTGCCAGGTGTTCCCATTCTCATTAATAGCTAAATTTTACTGTATTGAAGGTTTTTTTCTTTTATGTCTATTTTACAGGTTCCTAACTTTATGAAGTCTCTAGTGTTGGGAAGATACACCTAAAGCTGTACTGCTCAATGTACTTTATGATGTCTCAGTCTACACGACTTTAAGCCATTAAATGCCAGTCACGACAATTGTTGTCTGCTTTGTTGTCTGCAGCTTACATTAAAAGTCATTGTTGCAAACAGTGTGGACCCAGATCAGACTGCTCCTCTGGGAGCAGTCTGATCTGGGCCACACTGTTTGCCTGTATGCAAACATATTTTTAAAAAGTTTGCAAGATAATTCTGCAGACGACATAAAGAAACAACATTTGCAGTTTTTCATGGCATCTGAAGGATTTATAATATTAGTCAGGAAGTATTATAGTGTTTTACAATCTGGACCCACTTGCTATATCTATCTTCATTTACTGAGTCGGTCATACTTGGCCATTACCTCAGTTGTAAAGGCCCTATAAAGGGCACACATGGGCATTACTTAACCTCGACAAGAAAAGTTTTGGATGCAGTGTGGCATATGTTTTGATAATTGCTGATGAAAAGTGTGTTACTTTTGCTAATATAAATTTTAGAGCAAATCAGTGTTAAGGGGAGCCACCTTTGTAAGGGAGACAGCTTTCAGAGTTAGAAAAAGGGAGTTTAATCGTAAAGAAAAGGAACAAATTCTTTAAGAGTTAAGTTCTTAATTGTATTGGAGACAAAAAGGCTTTTGAAAGATTAGCTATTTGAAGGACTCCTATTAACCCTTCCGACGTCAAACACAACAATTGTCGTCTGCTTTGTCGTCTGCTGTTTACTTTAAAAGTTATTGTTGCAAACAGTGTGGACCAGATAAGTCTCCTGTAGGAGCAGTCTGATCAGGGTCTCCATTGTTGGCCAGTATGCAAAAATATGTTAGAACATTACGATAACACCAACTGTTCTACATAGTGCATTTTTTCACAATTCCAAAATGGCTACTTTTCTTATGAAAATCTGTGATATTTTTCTTATTTATACCACAAACATAGGTTGTGGGTGCTCGTCAGAACCGCCTCATTGAGGCGGTTCTAACGAGTACCCACACACTATGTCTTTGAGAAAGAGAAAAAAAGAAAAATAGTGTATACCCCTTGTAAACCACAGTTTCTCGATATAAAGTGGGGTTTAAGGGGGTTTTCATTTCACAGACTTGTTCTCATGATGAATATTTGACATAAGATACAGAAGACAAAGTAAACAGACAACATTTCTTATGCAGTTCATTTGGCATCTTAACCCTTATCTTGCTGAATATTCATTTAAACCACACCCATTTCTGTCTATCAGCCAATCAAATTACTTGATGTAATTTATTGCTACAAATTCAAAAACTGAATGCCAAACAGTGTAGATCCTGATCAGATGGCTTCTTCAGAAGCCATCTGATCTGGATCTACACTGTTTGCAAAGATAGGGGTTGTCGTGAACAGCAAGATAAGGTTAAGGATTAAAGGAACCCCTTGGAAAATGGGGCCTTGGAAAATGGGGTCTACTGATAAAAGAAAGGGTGTTTCACAGGAACAAATTCTTTGAGAGTAAAATCAGATCAGGCAAAAATGTTTTTGACAGTTCAGCCTCCATCAAAGGTACATTCACTCTATTTTAGGGGAATGGATACACTTTTAGGAAAGGCAACTCTTGTAAAAATATTTTTGTCTCTCATATCAACAGGGTCTACTTTTAACCCATAAAATGCCAATCACAACAGTTGTTGTCTGCTTTGTCGTCTACCAGTTACTTTAAAAGTCATTTTTGCAAACATTGTGGACCCAAATCAGACTGTTCCTCCAGGAACAGTCTGATTTGGGTCCACACTCTTTGCTGAAGGAGCAGTCTGATTTGGGTCCACACTGTTTGCCTGCAAGCAAAAATATTTTTAAGTGTTTGAAAAATTCAGCAGATGGCATAAGCAGAAGACATTTTCAGATGTAGTTTTTCTCAGTGTCTTAAGGGTTTAAAGAGATAATTTGCTTCTTGGGAGCAAATCTCTCTTTTAAGAGTAGAGTGGGATAATTGTACAGAAACCTCAAAGTTGTCCCCTTTTAAAAATGGTGGAAAATAAGCCAGATGTATCCGTCCCCCTTAATAATTTATGCTAATTTTACAGTGTTTGGAGCACCTGGGCCCAGATATCTGAAGGTGCTTTTATCCCGGTGGATTACTGTTTAAAACACAATGAATTTATAAATGAGCCAGCGCATGACAAAATCTACAAGAAGGCTTGAGCAACCAGCAAAGACTCAGATAAGCCTGTGCAATCGCACTGTCTGATCAGAGTCTTCGCTGACCCGATGTACCTACTATAGGCTAATATCTATACAAAGAGACATAAGCAAAAAGGTCTTGTCATAGTGGATGTGTGGCCAGGTTGATTTGAGTCTCTGCTGGTCGCACCGGTCTTATTGTAGGTTTTGTCATGCCCAGGCTCAAATGATATCTTTTAGTTTGACATAGCTCCTGATAAGGATGGGTAACAAGGATAGCTAGGTGATAATTTTTCTTATAAGTTGTGGGTACTTGTTAGAATTGCCTCATTGAGGCAATTCTAACAAGTACCCACAACATATATTTTAACCGAGAAATAATAAAATTATACTGAAATTATCTCTGTTACAGCTCCTCATCTGAAGCTCTAGTTTTATAAATGCTTAATGCTTGTGCTCGTTTTTTTGGTTTTACGGCCCTTTCACGACTATCTCACTTATATCAAGCCGATTGTTAATCAGATGTGGGCTCAGAGGTGGATGAAAACTGTCATACCCAGGGATAAAACACCTGACCTTCTCTTGCAGATTTTGGCATCTCACATGTGACCCGAGCCCTTTAACCACAGCAGTGAGAGACCAAATGATTTGGAGTAAGCACTGTAATCAATAAGCCAAGGAGGCCTGTTATATGCTTGCCTTTAGCCATATAACACTTTGTATTATAATACATAGTATTCTCAACATTACAGCTTGGGGCAGGTTATTTTGCTAGTTTAAGGGGTGTCTGGTTTATTATATTTATTGCTTCTTGGACTTTGAGAAAACAGTGTAGAGACAGATAATGATTATAAATGAGATCCTATTTTATTGGCAAAATTTAGTCATATTGAAAAAGTAAAAAAAAAATTTGCCACATGCAGAAAGGCCTTGACTAATGTAGGTATTTATGATCAGGGTTAGGCAGAAGTACACAGAGCTAATCATGGAATACAATGCAATACATAGTACAGGTTACACAGAGTTAATGTTAATCATAGAAAACAATGAAATGCACAATACATGTTACACAGAACTAATCATGGAATATAATGTGTTACACATGGCTTAACATGGAATACAGTGTGATACACAATACATGTTACACAGAGCTAATCATGATACACAATGTGTTACTCAATACAGGTTACACAGAGCTAAACATGGAATACAATGTGATACACAATACAGGAATCATAAAAAACAACGTGGAACACAATATGTTGCACAGAGCTAATCATGGTGTACAATGTGTAACACAATACAAGTTAAACAAAGCTAAACATGGAATACAGTGTGATACACAAAACAGGTTGCACAGAGTTAATGTTAATCATAGAAGGACATACACAATACATGTTACACAGAGCTAATCATGTTATACAATGTGTTACACAGTACAGGTTACACAGAGCGAATATTATATGATACACAATACAGGAATCATAAACAACAACGAAGAACACAATACATTACACAGAGCTAATCATGGTATACAATGTGTAACACAATACAGGTTACACAGAGCTTAACATGGATTACAATGTGAAACACAATACAGGTTATACAGAGTTAATGTTATTTCTAGAGTACAGTGTTACACAATACAGGCCACACAGAGCTAACTATAGAATACAATGTTTTACACAATACAGGTTACTTACAGTTAATCATATCCGCTCCGGGGAACGGGAGTTCACGGGTTCGATCTCGGGCCGCGACATACCAAAGTCGTTAAAAATGGTACTAGCTGCTCCTCGCTTGGCACTCAGATTTACGGGGTAGAGCTAGGACTGGTCGACCCAGTGTCAGGATAATGTGACTGGGTGTGGTATCATGTAATGTGTCCGGGACATGATACTTCAGTGAGGCAGCACTATAAAAGTGAGCTTTGAGCTCCCTGTCGCAACCAGACACCGTCGTGATATGACTGAAAAATTGTTGAAAGCGACGTTAAACCTGAATTCACACACACACAATACAGTTAATCAAAGAATACAGTGTGTCACACAATACAGTTTACACAGAGCTAATCAAACACAATGTGTGTTGTACAATAATATAATACAATGTGTCACGCAATACAGGTTACACATAGTTAATCATAAAATGACATCTTGGGGTGTCCTGCTCATTTATCTTAAAATGCCAATAATTATTGGCATTCTTAAAATCTTGAGTGTGATAAATACATGTAATATTCCGATGATCTGAGTAGAAAAAATACCTCATTTATTTGTATTTTGATATTTATGAACATTACATATTTTATGCTCAACTAAGATAAGCATGGAAAAGTTTTATTACCTTGGGACCAGGGTTTGATATGTTAGAGAGGTGTTTATATATGGTAGTACAGAGGATGCTAGAGGTCCCGGGTTCGATCCCCGGCATCAGTGTGAAAATTTCGGTGTCCCAACACGCTCCATTGGCATCATTTGCAGGGATGAATGTCATAAAGTGCACCGTCCTTCGGATCAGGACGTAAACTGGAGGCCCCCTGTGCAGGTTAAAGACATTTACCGTAATTAAATGATTACTGTGTAGGCTTTCATCCTGCAAAAACTGGAGTGTATGTAATATATACCGTCTGTGTCCCCTCCTGGGGTTAAGGCGAAAGCGAAAGAAAGAAAGAAAGGACCCTAATTATAATGACATTATTTGTCCCCTAACATTTTGACATTCATTATGAAAACACGCCTATACAAATACATTGCCACCTTTATCGCCAATGAAAATTTTATGGTGAAAAGTTGTGATATTTTTCTTATTTTGCTCAAAATATAGATTGTGGGCACTCATTAGAACCGCCTCATCGAGGCGGTTCTAACGAGTACCCACAATCTATATTTTTGAGCAGAAATAAGAAAAATAAGGTATACCCCCGGAAACCCCAGTTTTACTATATAAAAGTGGGGTTCAAGGGGGTCAAAACTATACATGTATAGGTGTGTTTTCATCATGATTAGGAAACTTGCTGCTATAAAGAATCCCAATAAGGACTAGTATAATGTGCAATGAAGGTTCTTTTCTCCTTTAATTACTCCAAAAATATGTTGTGGGCATTTGTTAGAATCGCCTCATAGAGGCGATTCTAACACATATCCACAGCATTTTTGTTTGTAGAATACAATGTTCTTGAATATCTCCATTTATTCAATTGATCTGGAGCCAAAAATTGGTTCCATTGAAAGTGTCGTTATAGCAGGTTTTGTTATATAGAAAGATGGTATTATGAGGGTTGAATGACTGTAATACAAAAATATGCAATCACATCAGCATGCACATGTGATGAACACTTTGGTAAACTCCACAAATATTGCTTTATTTGGAACTCATAGGGGTGTGGGCTATTTTTTTTTTTTTGTCTTTTGTATTGTGGCCATGAGGGTTCTAACAAGCACCCTCAGTCAATGTTTAGACTATCAATAAGAAAAATATCACAAATTTTCATCAAAAGAATCCACTTTTCGGAGAAATGAAAGAACGCACCATGTCACATGGGTTTGTTTTCTTTATGATCTCAGCAAATGGATATTATTAGTTTGGTAGGACAGCGCAACTGTCCATTCATATCAAATACTAGATATTACTTCTTTTTCTTTTTTCCAAGGTTTTCATTGTTGAAAAACATGTAAAATAATGCTGTCAGGCTAGAAGTGGCATTTTTCAGAGGAAATTCTACAATATTTTTCTATTTTATTCTAGTTGGAAGGAGTACTTATTTTGAAGCATATACATGTATATTGCAATGCTAGATTGAATAATCTTGACAAGTGGAGTATAACAAGAAACCTTTTAAGTTAGTCAGTGCATGACAAAACCTACAATAAATCTTAAATGACAGCAAAGACTTAGATCAGCCTATGCATCAGCATGCAGTCTGATGCAAATCTTCTCTGATTGCATGAACTTTTTAGACTTCAGAGTCTGGTTTTTCAAAACTAACGACAGTGTTAGATAACACATTAAAAACTTTGACCATTCAATATTGCAAATATGCTAAAAGTTTTGCTGAAAAAATTTGAGCAATTTCTATAAAGGCAAAAGCTGTTCACATTTTTTTCAGCAAAAAATGCCAAATATTTTGACATTGTACTTGCTAGAACAGTTAACTGAGACTTTGAACAATTGGCCCCAGGCTATTCAAAGAGAGGTAAGCAAAAACTCTTGCCTTCTCATTCATCAGCTGATCCACGTCTTTATAGGTCCATGTCTTTGTAGATCTTTAGATCTTATTGAATATTTGGTCACACGCTGGCATTTTAATCTACAGTTTTACATTATATATTATTTTACAATGTATTTGGAATGTAATCAAGTCTCTTCTTAACTAGGACTCGGAATAAAAGTACACCACAACCTCTATATAACACTATTGTTGGGGTCCGAAGCAGAAACAGTGTCAGTTAAAAAACTGTGTTATATCCAAACAAAATGCATAGATTATATAGAAAAATGGCCATTAATGGCCATTTTTAGCTCGTCTGTACGAAGTACATGGAGAGCTATTGTTGTCACCTCATTTGTGCATGTTTGCGAGTGCTTGTGTGTTCCCGTCACACTGCCTTAAAGTTTTTCAAATGCTTATATCTCAGCAGTCACTCATCACAGAGCACTCATATTTGGAACTTAAGTACCTGGGAGGGTCTTCTAATGTTCAAAGACAACAGACCCCTGGGTTCATGCCCCGGGGTGGGGCTAGGGGTTAAAATCTAAAACACCTCTGTAAACCTGTGTTAAAGTTTTTAAATTGCTTATATCTCAACAGACACTCATCACAAAGGATTCATATTTTATAAGTTGGATACCCGGGCGTTTCTTCTGAGATCAAGTGTAAAAGGGTGAAGGTCGTGGTGACCTACAGTTCACTGTCCAATGATTTTGCCTTATATCTATAAGATTATTTGTTGGAGAAATGTCATACCTGGGATATTCGTACAATGTGACCCCATGATTGACCTCGAAATATATCTAGGTCACTGTGACCTATATTTCATGGTCCAGTGATTTTGCCTTATATCTTGAAGATTATTTGTTGGAGAAATGTCATACCTTGGATATTAGTACCATGTGACCCCATGATTGACCTCGAAATATATCTAGGTCACTGTGACCTATAGTTCATGGTTCAGTGATTTTGCCTTATATCTTGAAGACTATTTGTTGGAGAAATGTCATACCTTGGATATTACTGCCATGTGATCCCATGATTGACCTCAAAATATATCTAGGTCACTGTGACCTATATTTCATGGTTCAGTGACTTTGCCTATTATCTTGAATACTATTCGAAGCAGAAATGTCATACCTGGACTATTAGATCCATGTGACCCGATAATTGACCACCAAATATATCTAAGTCACTGTGACCTATATTTCATTGTTCAGTGATTTTGCCTATTAGCTTGAATACTATTTGCTGGAAAAAATGTCATACCTGGATTATTAGTTCCATGTGACCCCATAATTGACCTCAAAAGATATCTAGGTCAGTGTGACCTATATTTCATGGTTCACTGATTTTGCCTATTATCTTAAATATTATTTGATAAAGAAATGTCATACCTTGATTATTAGTTCCATGTGACTTGCTGATTGACCTCAAAATATATCTAGGTCAGTGTGACCTATATTTTATGGCTCAGTGATTTTGCCTATTATCTTGAATAATATTTTGATAACAAAATGTTATACCTGAGATATTACTTCAATGCAACCTGATGATTGACCTAAAAATATATCTAGGTCAGTGTGATCTTTTTTACATGGTTCAATGACTTTGACTTATATCTTGAATACTATTGGATGGAGAAACTTCATATCTGAATATTCAATTCCATGTGACCAGATGATTGACATAGAAATATATCTAGGTCAGTGTGACCTATTTTCAAGGTTCAATGATTAGCCTTATAATTCAGACACAATTTGATTCTGAAATGTAATATCTGGAATATATGTTCCATGTCACCTGATGATTGACCTTAAAATATATGTAGGTCAGTGTGATCTATATTTCATGGCTCAATAGTTTCACCTTATATCTTGAAGGCGCGAAACAGGTGAGCTATGCTGTCATGCGACAGCTCTTGTTCTATATAATCTATACATTTTTGGGATCCATCTTGTAATTGTGTTATATCAAAAACCCACGTTGTAATGAATAGCATGTTAAGAAAGTTTAGGTGAAATAGAAAAGTAGACAGTGCAGATCCAGATCAGGAGCAGTCCGATCAGGGTCTAGATTGTTTGCCATTCTTGCCACACCTTTTGGAATCCTTGCTGGATTGTAAAACAAAGGGGGAGTTCCAGCCTATAGTAAAATTTCCATAGGGTTCTGCCCACGCACAGATTTTCATGATATTGTGCATAATTACTGCTTGGTAAATGACTATTCAATATTTAGCTATTTCACTCTTATATCTGTTTTGGTTATAAATCTACAATGTTTTGTTTATATCCACATCTTAAATTAGGGGTACCCCCAAACTAGTGTATATATACATTCCACCTTTTGATGTTTTGGAGTTATTTTGTTCTCAGGCATCACTGTAGTCATCTGTGATTATCTTTGTATCATATTTAGCATTGTTTAGGCAAAGTTCGATACACCATGCTCAATTTCATATGGAGCAGACCCCAGAATTCACAACCATAAAATCTTTTGGAATATGTTTGATGTTTGATTTCACACTGTTGCAGTTCTTGTCACCCCATCATTTTATTATGAAAATTGACCATATATATGAAGAACATTTTATCAAACTTTCTTGAAAATCTGAGACCGGTAACATACCGCATTTGAACATTGAATAGTAATGGTCAGAGTTTTGAATTGTTTCAAACCATTTGTAGATATCATATGGTGCGACATTTTCAATCGAAAAATTGCTCGCCAATATATAATAAACATGAATATATGTATGTTAATATGATGGTGTATAGTATGAGCTCATATATAACCAGCATTTGTATCAATTAAGATGCCCTGATGAACACCAAAAACACAATTCATTTCGAGCTTTCGATAACAATTCAATCAGATCTTATTTAAAAAAAAACTTCATTTTAGAACAAGCGTTTTTGCATTAATGTAATTCTAAATAGAAGTGGAGGCAATGCTGAAGCTTAGTATGACAAAGATTTTTGAAATGGCAAGTAAACTGGATGGTTCTGTAAATCAGACAATTTTACTTGACTCTAATAAGTATGTATTTAATTGATGCAGTGATCTTAAAAAGTTTGAAAAGTCTGATTGTCATACTGGAATGACACAGGTTGCTTGAATGGCCAAGAATAATGATGTTTGTATTATGTTTCAGCCAGGTAGGTCATTATAACACAGACAATATTTTCTGATCCTTTGGCCCACTGTATACACAGATTACTGTAGACAAAATGGTACTGTTGTTTTTGGCTTACTCTGACAATGCCCCTTCAGTCTACTTCAATCGCACTAACTGTCACCTTGTAAGAAAGTTATATTCTTAAATATGATCATCTATGTTCTAAAATATGATACAGAAAACAAGCAGTTATTTTTGAAAAGCATTAATTAATATAATAGAGAAGACTTAATTCAACTTTCAAACACTTTCACAATTTAATATAGCAAATAGTACATGTGCTAGCAGTACTTTAGAAAAATGTGAAGCCAGCTGCACTGATTTTGATTCAGCCAATGTGCTAGTGGTACAGCAAACAAGTGATTCATGCCATTTGTAAATCTTTGCCCCCGTCAATTGGGGCTTGAAGAAATTGATTTGGCTGCATGTTGCTTCCACACTGAGCTAAATCTAACCAAACACCAGTACTGGTAAACCGCTTAGAAGGACTAAGCTTGCCCATGCAAAGTGGTGTGAGTCAGGCCGTCAAATGTATATAAGCCTTGTAGTTTTATATGGTGGCAGGGCTTGAGATATCATTTCATCTCAATGTCGGGAACAAGTCCCACAAAATTGGAAGCAACATCTCCAAAATGACCTAAATAGTGTTAACGGGGATGTTAAACCTCAATACAAACAAACAAACAGACCATTTGTAAAACCGATGAATACAGAGCCAGAAAACTTAACATAGATGACAAGTATTGCATACATAACGCTACATATGCAAATGGCATTTCAGCATCTAAATACAACATCAGCTATCAAATAAATGTTTTACAGCAACTTGCCTTCCATCTATATCATTTTTGGAAGTGTATGCAAGATGATAAATGTGCAAATAGTTTCAGTGTGACTAGTTATGAATTTATTTTGAAGACTAAAACATTGCAGCAAGCACTTTTGCCTATGCTATAATGAACCTAGAAAAATGCAGAAAATGCTTTTAATGGTCTCACAAAACCTCTGATGTGTGTGTGTGGGGGGGGGGGAGCGACGTGAGAGTCTCTTTGACCAAGTGATGTAAGAAATACCAATACATGGACTGATTAATAATAAGAACAAATCAGAAAAATCAGCCTATCCTTTCACAGATGGTTAATTATTGACTGCTGTTTTATTTTAAAGAGGGAACTGTCAAAAATAAAAACAATTAAGGAAACAACAGGATTATTTATTAAGCAAACTCAATACACCATTGTGTATTACTGACATTAATATCTTTGTATTGCGGGTTTAAAAAAGACCAAATAAAATAGGGTAAAAAATATCCACCTTGTCTTATTCCTATTGTGTCAAAATACATTTTTTTCAGCATAACAGCTTTTGCAATGCTGTAAACACTAACACTCATCGTGATCACTGCATGAGTGCATTATATTTTTCTCTCTTCTGCTAATGTATGTTCTCATCTACTATTTAAGACCCAAACTAGAAATCATTCTCTGTCGAACAGTGTGTTTTTGTTTGTGTGTGTGTGTGGGGGGGGGAGGGGGTTGGGGTACAGGGGCAGAATTACGTGAATGCATATGCTAAGCTTTGCATTATAAGGTGACACTATATGGTCATATAATACAATAAAAATATACTTAAAGAAAATCTTGTCCCCTGATATTGCAAATTACTTCATCACAAAAATATACCTAAACACATATCTGGCAATCAAAAACAATGTTACCGGTTTCTGATTTTTTTAAAATTTGTTTGCTGTATAGAGGATATATGTGGCCAATTTTATGTGTAATATCTTGGGGTGACAAGATCAGTAACACATCTAACACTTGGGATAAACATTTTACTTTTTATAAATTTTCATGAAAATTTTAAGAAATTTCGTAAATAAATTCATAAGAAAAATTAAAAGACCTAGACACATTTTTATTTTTGGTATTATATGAATCCTTATAGAGTTCTGTTGCCAATCAAAGCAACAAAATTTGAAAACAATCGAGCTTGCTGATTTAAGAATGAAAAGTTCACAGGTGTGTATGACCTCTACAGGGGATTACCTCAGGGAGCTGTCCTGAGAACTATAGTAATTAATCAAATAAAACAAAGTTATATATATAGTTGATAGACCTAAAGTAAACAACAACTGAAGTTTCAAGAAAATCTGTGCGTGGGCAGATTTGGAACTCCCCCTTTGTTAAATTTTTAAGAAAATTACAGCAAGATCTCATGGTGTCCAAATTTTTAGCATTTTTATGTTAGTTTCAGTTTCTTAAGAGGAATAGATACACCGCGCAATTTTTCCGCCATTTTTCAAAGGGAGACAACTTTTGGGACTTCCTGTTTGCTTTTCTGCAAACTTTGTCCCACGGAAAAGGGGTCTACTCTGAAAGGAACGACTTTGCTTCTTTCGGAGAAAATTCTTTCCTTTAAGAGTTGACCCCTATTGGCATGGCATACAGAAGTACTTTTGAAGGAGTTGCCTCCCCTGAAGGTATATCCCTTTCCCTTAAGGGTTTATACAAAAAGCTCAAAGCAAAAGCGCACAGCAGATGATATTCTGTTCTTTCTTTTCCATTTTTAAAGAGAAAATAGGAGTCCATTTCAAAATTTCGGGGTGTCTTTAAAATTTATTTGGAAAATCGCTGAACTTTTTGCAAACAGTGTAAGCCCTGGCGTCTGATCGTAGCCTGCAATGTTTGCCAGGGTACCTGTTTTGGGGTTTCCGGTACAAAATGGGTTAATAAGCCCATGAAATGAACACTTTGAAAACCCCAACAGACAAAAATTGGTTTTACAAGGTATACATTATTTTTATTTTTGCTCAAACACATTACACTCATCCTTATAAATCTTTTTAACCCCTGGTCCCGCAGAATAAATTAATTGTCTTCACGTGTAATCCACTATCAGTCAATCAAGTTATTTAATATGCTAATAAACCCTATTGGTTTCATTGGGCGACAGGGCTTGTGATGTCATTTCATCACAATGTCGGGTAAAAGTCCCACAAAATTGGAAGCAATGTCTCCAAAATGACCTTTACAGTGTTGACAGGGACGTTAAACCTCAAAGCAAACAAACAAAAGTTATTTCATATAATGTATTCATTCCGCTGTTCATGACAACCCCTACCTTTGCAAACAGTGTAGATCCAGATCAGACGGGTTCTGGAGAAGCCATCTGGTCAGGATCTACACTGTTTGACATTCAGTTTGTGAATTTGTAGGAAGAAATTACATCAAGTAATTTGATTGGTTCAAAAGTAGGAATGGGTGTGGCTAATTTAATTATGCAGCGGGATAATTTAGATACTCATCAAGCCATAGATCTGGATCTACACTGTTTCCAAAGGCAGGGTTTATTCTGTTCAGCAGGAACTTGGTAAGAAAACATGGAAAATTGTAAAACAGAGAATGCTTTTTTTTCCGTATTTTTCAGGAAAAGTAAGGCTTGATATATCATGTGAATTGTCAACCCATCAGAAATTTCACATATATTGTGAAGCCTTATTTTCTCTGAAAATGATAATAATGATAAAAAATACTTCAGAAATGCCATCTTCCAGACATTGTAGCTGGTCACTTTAACCCTTTTAGTACCAAATGAATTCTTCCACCTTATATATAGCAGGAGTTCGTTTAAAAATTTAGGAGTGTCAGGTTGTGTTTTCTTCAAAATTGATTTGGAAAATGACTGAACTTTTAGCAAACAGTGATGGCCCTGATCAGACGCCGCATTCTGCGGCATCTGATCTGGGCCTGCACTGTTTGACAGGGTACCTGTTTAGGGGTTTCTGGTACTGAATGGGTTTTGGGATAATGGTTTTTCAGACTTTAAAACTCAGACTATTTTGATGTTTGTTGGTTTTAGTTGCCACAGTTTGCGTACATCGTCATGGCATATCTTCATTAAACTTTTGTTGAAACTACCTCCCACCTACATTCAGGTATATCTGATTGTGCTACTTTTATTTTGTCACACCTCAACTCTTAAAATGCAAAGCAAATGTGAAGCAGACAACATTCTACTTTTTCATTCACCTTATTTGCATTATCTGCTGGTTTCTAGTCTGAAGGTTATCAGTGTTGGAAAAACAGGTCTGGTTACCTGTTTTTCCAATATTTTCAAATACAGGCAGGCTTGACATGAATGTGAATTATCTGCCCAATATGTGATTTACGTGAAATGTCTAAAAAAATAATATAAAATAAGGCTTGACATTTGATCAATACTGGCCTAGCAGGTATTTCACATGAAATGTCAATCCTTATTATCTTAGAAAAAAATGAAAAAAGTCTGTTAACATCGTACTTGGCACTTTAAATGTTAAATTGTTTTGCTGATATCTAAAAATGTCTAAAAAAATATTATAAAATGAGGCTTGACATTTGATCAATATTACTGGCCTAGCAGATATTTCACATGAAATGTCAATCCTTATTATCTTAGAAAAAATTGAAAAAGTCTGCTAACATCTCACTTGGCACTTTAAATGTTAAATTGTTTTGCTAATTTCATGGTTTAAGGGGACTGGGTACATGGCAGGTTTTTCCGCCATTTTTCAAAGGGAGACAACTTTGGGGACATCCTGTTTGCTTTTCTATAAGTTCATTCCCACTGTAAAAGGGGTCTGCTCTTAAAGGTAGGAGCAAATTCTTTTCTTTCAGAGTTGGCCCCTTTTGACATGGAGACAAAAATACTTGTGCAGGGGTTGCCTCCCCTGAAGACGTATCTGTTCCTCTTAATATCCCAGTAAAAGCATTTTATATTCATTTTTGTTTTCACAAACAAGCTGTTACTAAATGTTATCAGAAAACCTTGAACATGTAACCCTTTAACCCTTTTTGTACCAGAAACCCCTAAACGGGCATTTGGCAAACAGTGCAGGCCCAGATCAGACGCCACAGAACGCGGTATCTGATCAGCGCCTCCACTGTTTGCTTAAAGTTCAGTCATTTTTCAAATCAATTTTGAAGAAAACACAACCTGACACCCCTAGATTTTGAAATATACTCCTGGTATATATAAGGAGGAAGATTCCATTTGGTACAAAAAGGGTTAAGAGCTAATGATGACAAGCAGGGTCCAGTTGCTCAAAGCATTGTTAGCATTGATCAAATTGTTAACTGTTCTAATAAGTACAATATCTAATACTCTGGTATTTTGGCTGAGAAAATCTGAGTAGCTTTTGCATTTTGCTGCTCACATTTATTCTGCAAAAGTGTTTAATACTACAGTTGAAAACCGATGGCTCGAACTTTGATGGCTTGTTCACCATGGATGCATCGAACATGTGCTAGAGTTCCTTGGGAATTACTCAAGATAAGATATAGTGAGGGATAATCAATGGATATTTTCTCCTTTTATCTTGGAAATGTATGTTGTGTGTACTCATTAGAATCTCCTCATTGAGGCGATTCTAATGAGTACACACAACATACATTTATATTACAGAACACTGAAAATAAACACCAAAATGACCTCCATCATGCCACCTGGTATGGCACTAATAGTAACCCTCTTTGGCTCGAATTACCGTTGTCTTGAACATATTTTATGGTCCCAAAGGGGTTTGAGCCATCGATAGTATATTTGCCATATTTAATGATCAAAGTTTTAACAGTTTGTTAACTAATTGTTTTTGAATAACTGGCACCAGATTGCATTTTCAGTGCATTTCTCTTATTATTTCCATGAAAATAAGGCTGGGCATTATTTATGAATCATCTGCCATATTTCAGAGAAAAAGGCTTTGCACTAAACATCCCCATCAACCCTGCATAGATCAGTTTGGAGACATTGCTTCCAATTTTGTGGGACTCTTACCCAACATTGAGATGTAATAACATCTCAAGCCCTGTCTCCCAATGAAACCAATAGGGTTTATAAGCATGGAAGGTCTGACTCGCATCGCTTTGCCTGGGCAGGAGTCATCGGAGTCTAACTGTTGGTTTTCTTTTGCTCCAGCATTTCAGTGGTTTCTTGATGTCGAGTCCTCACCGTTGTCTCACCTCTGTGGTTCTTTGATTTCTGTGTTCACGGAGATGTTGCACTGATGAGTTAGGAGGCCTTCATGCGGACTGAACAAATTATTTGTCTAAATCGCGACGGAAGTAAGGGTGAGGATTGTGGCCACGTAAAATCGATTTAAGCCCCCCAGTGGAAATCTTCCACTGACCGTTCCAAGGCGGCTCTTCTGTGGCGATTTATTTATGTTGTTGTTTGTTACTTACTGTGTGTATCACTTGTGTCTTTTAATTTTGGATGGCCATATGGCCATTTTGTGGGATGGAGTAAGTTAATTGTATCAATTCCTGATCTTTGTTTTACTTCTACTTAGATCCTCTAAGCAGTTTACCAGTACTCGAGTGCGGTCGGTTTTAGCTCTGCGTGGAAGCATCATGCAGCCCATCTATTTCTCCAAGCCCCAATGGGCTGGGGCACCATGGCCCTTTGAAAAATGTGGTTAAATCTTGTCAGCAAAATCTCAAAAATTATTAAAGCATAGCATATGAATTCCTCATAAAAAATCAGCTGACATATACTTTTTTCTTCTCAGGATTATGCCCCTTTTCTGAGTTATGGCCCTTTGAAAAAATTTGGATGAAATCATGTCAGCAAAATATCTAAAAAATTATTAATGCCAGAGCCTTGAAATTGGTGTGTGGCTTGCTAGTGATGAGTAGATGACTTGGTTAAGTTTTGAAGAAATTTCCAAAAATACTTCATGAATTATTGCCCTTTGTTACTTTTGGCTTTTATACATAGCACATTTTGTGATACATAGCATAACTTTAGAACCATATATGCTAGGGATTTGAAATTTCATATATATATATTCCTCATACAAAATCCTTGTCAGGGTTATGCCCCTTTCCTGAGCTATGGCCCTTTGAAAAAAAAAATGGATGCAATCTTGTCGGCAAAATATCTCAAAAAGTAATAATGCTACAGCCTTGAAACTTGATGAGTGGATTGCTTGTGATGAGTAGATGACCTGATTAACTTTTGAAGAAATTTAAAAAAAATACTTCATGAGTTATGGCCCTTTGTAACTTTGGGCATTTGTACATTGCATGCTTTGTAATGCATAGCATGAATGCTAGGGTTTTGAAATTTCATACATGGTTTCCTCATACAAACCCTCACCATGTATGCTAGGGTTTTGAAATTTCATACATGGTTTCCTCATGAAAACATAGCCGACACATTTTATTCTTCTCTTATCAGGGCTATGCCACTTTCCTCAGGTCTGTCCCTTTGAAAGAGTGGATAAAACCTTGTCAGCAAAATATCTCAAAACCTGTTAACCCTTGTCCTGCTGAATATTTAAATATTTCACACCTACTACTGATTATCAGCCAATGAGATTTCTTGATGCAAATTATTGCAACAAATCCATAAACTGGATGGCAAACAATGAAGATCCTGATCAGATGGCTTCTTCAGAAGCCATCTGATCTGGATCTATATTGTTTCAAAGATAAGGCATATCCGGGCTCAGCAGGACAAGGGTTAAAAGCTAGAGCTTTGAAAGATGAGTGGATTGCTAGTGATGAGTAGATGAGCTGATTAGCTTCTGTAGAAATTCTGAAAAATGCTTCATGAGTTATGGCCCTTTGTAATTTTGAACATTTGTACATTGTATGCTTTGTGATGCATAGCATAACTTTAGAACCATATATGCTAGGGTTTTGAAATTTCATATATGGATTCCTCATGAAAAATAAGCTGACATGTACATGTATTTTGTCTTGTCAGGATTACATGTATGCCACTTTTCTGAGTTAAAGCCTGTCCTTTGGAAAAATTTGGATGAAATCTTTTCAGCAAAATATCTCGAAAACTATTAAAGCGTCAGAGGCTTCAAAGTTGATGAAGGGATTGGTGGTGATAAGAATATAATCTGATTAACTTTTTAATACACTCTGAATTAGTTGGATAAAATCTAGTTCTTCAATTATGGCCCTTTGAAAATTTTGGCATTTAGGGGTGAGCATATGGTTGGGGGCATTGTGTTTTACAAACACCATTTGCAAATTCGTTCATTATGTCTTGTTTTTGTCATTTATTATTAGTTTAACAAAATTTCTTGAGCTTAAAACAAACAGTCTAGACCTGGATTAGTCACCATCTTCTTTGGTAGCTGAGCTGGGTTCACCCTGTTTTCATGTTGCTAGGCATATAGGGGTCAGAATACCTGTACCCTGATATGAAGAAATAGTTTATCATGGTTTAACCCCATAAAAATTCCATCCCAGAATATATCATATCTTTGACCACCTCATTTTCCATTTTGGTGTATAAAATATGTTGTTTTGATGTATATATTTTATTGTCTGTTATTTAAGATTTGGTGTATAAAGTTCTATACAGTTTCTCTAAGACTTTATATTTTATGATATTTGTTATAGCTTCACACCTGTATAATTTTGGCCTTCTTAAACACCACTTTTATGCAATAAAACTGGGGTTTACAGGGGTACACATTATTTAATTTTATTTCTCTTAAAAATAACAGATTGTGGGTACTCGTTATAATCACATCACTGAAACTTTTTTGCCTTGCTGAGGTCGTTCTAATGAGTTCCCACAATATACACCTGTGGACACAAATAAGTTCAAACTTTGATGAGCTTCATTTCATTTTGATCTGTTGTTTCATTCAATCATAGGTCAGCTGCAAGACAGGAATAAATTCATAACACAAAGGGTTGTATATTTCATTGTAGACCCTGCACTGTCCAATCAGAATACAACTCGAATGTCAATCAGATATAAAAATGGAAAAAAGTGCTTACCGCAATAAGACCAATCAATGTATATTGCTTGATCCAGTTACAGACTACTTTGATGAATGACATTTGCTTGTCAAACTAAATTGATACAAAGAGATTCATTGAACGGAACTTCATTGGAGTTTGAACACTTTTGTGTCCATAGGTGTCACGGCTGGTAAACTCGTTAGGGGTAACCGTTGGTTATGCACTCAAAATCCTTAAGGGAACTTCTGGTTATGCCTTCCGAGACCACAAATATGTCAACAAACAGGTGAGTGTTCTTGATATATGATTTTTAATCATTTTTGTAAACATATTTTGAGAAATCGGGCAATGCTATTCTCAACAACTTTCATTTCTGCATCAGAAAAGATGGGTGTGGACATGAAAAGGCAAGTGGTCGATTTTTAATTTAGTTTCTCCCTGAGGAAGGTAGTCAGAAATTTCTGTTTTGACCCGTTTTCTAGTGCCAAATGAAGGCATTTTCAGCTACCCGGACGATGCGAAACTAATCCAACATGCCAAATAACACGTAATTCAAACCACTTTCATGTTGAAATACATAATTTGCGAAAATTTCCACAGATTTTTTTCCAGAAGCTTTAATGTTTGTGTTGATTATGACTTACTCACTCACCTGTTTGTTGACATATTTGTGGTCTCGGAAGGCATAACCAGAAGTTCCCGTAAGGATTTTGAGTGCATAACCAACGGTTACCCTTACGAGTTTACCAGCTGTGGGTTAGCAGAAATATGAAAAATAGAATTTTTTATCTGAAAATTTCCTTTATCTGCTGATAAAATAATTTTCAATATATTTGAATAGGCATGTTTTTATAATGGTGACTGTTTCTGTGATGATTTGTCAGAGTGAATGCATCACATGAACAAGTCTGTGAAATGAAGACCCCCTAAACCCCACTTTGTACAGAGAAAACTGGGGTTTACAGGGGTAAACATCATTTTTCTTATTTCTGTTCCAAGACATAGGTTGTGGGTACTTGTTAGAACCGCGTCATTGAGGCAGTTCTAACGAGCACCCACAACCTATGCTTTGAGCATTTATAAGAAAAAAATAACGGATTTTCATCAGATTAGTAGCCATTTTGAGCTGTAAAAAATGCACTAAGTCGCTCTGGTGTGTTATCGTTATGTATATACCTTCAAGGAACACAGCTAAATTCAGAAAAAAGGAGCAAAATGATTTCCTTTAAGGGGTTCGGATAAACTAAACCTCACATACTTTCTGGTATTTTTGCAAAGGGAGATAATTTGCATGGGTTTCTGGTTGCTTTACTTGACCTTTGAAAACAGATGTCTACCCTTAGAGGAAAGAATTACCTTTAACTTTTAAGATGCCAAGAAAAACTGCATCTGAAAATGTAGTCTGCTTATGTCGTCTGCTAAATCTTCTTGCAAACTTTTTAAAAATATTTTTGCATACAGGCAAACAGTGTGGACCCTGATCAGACTGCTCCTAGCAGGAGCAGTCTGATCTGGGTCAACACTATTTGCAAAAATGACTTTTATACTTACAAGCAGACGACAAAACAGACAACAATTTTTGTGATTGGTATCTTAAGGGTTAAGTGTAGACCCCTATCAGTGTGTTTACTCTTAAAGGAAAGCATAATTTTGCTCCAGAGGAACAAATTCATACCATTGAGAGTAGATCCCAATTGATCGGATGGACATATTTATTTACAGTTGCCTCCCCTGAATGTATATCCATTCCCCATAAGACTAGAGCTGTTTTCAGGAGATGAGTATACATTAAAGTAAACAGGAAGTTCCAAAAGGTATATCCATTCACCTTAAAGCAAATGTTTTACTTTCAAAGGAGGTTGCTGTAATGATAAATGTTGAATGATTAGGCTTTTTTATGCTCCTGCCACAGCATTGTCTACACATTCATTTGTACACTGCATCTTGTCGCAGCAACTCCTCCTATATTTTTTTTTTTAAATTTCAAGGTCATGGTCATGAAACTTGCATGATAGCTAGCATGTGGATATTGGTCAGAAATTCTGATTGGACTGTTAGCAGTAAAATTACATTCCATCATCATCATCATCATCATTGGAGTTTTGATTAACGTGCAGGTACAGGGGCAACTTCCCCTTCTGGGTAGCTGAGTTGCTGCACGCATGACAGATCTCACACCAGATATCATGAGGGTCTATTCATTTGATTAATTTTGGTGGCAGGAACATTCAGTCCCTATGGGGATTGTTAGTTCTCATAGGAATCTTTTGAGCAGAAAGAGAAAAAAATGTGTAATGCACTTATTCACATTTGATATAGTGCGAATAATTTGACATGAGACTGACCTTTATGCATGGAATAAATTAGTCAATGTTATCGCCTAATAGGTCGGCTTTCGTAAACTTCTCGTGAATTTTCGGAATCTCGTGAATTGCGGCCCATTTACCGACCTCTATGTATTGAATAACAATATCGCCATTTTCGGGAGACGGCGAAGATAAATATATGCATTCAGTCGGGTGTTAAATTATGTTAATAGAGTTCACCAGCCTCAGGTCAATTTGTTCGTACTATAAAATGCGTGCTTTGATGCGAAAACTACTGCTAATGATGCAACATATTTATAGCTATATAATAAAAAGTTTATTGCATTGATATTGGTGATTATCATCCCTTAGTACAATATTCACCAACCTATAGCGTAATGATCCTAAGTATTGGGACAAATAGGCCTGAGCAAACAATGCAGACCCAGATCAGACTGATCAGAGTCTACACTGTTTGCCATTCTGTTTGCACCTTTTGGACTCCTTGCAGGATCATGAAACAAATTTGGTAAAGTTTTAGTAGCATTCAGCAAGTTCTCGAGGTGTCGGAATTTATAGGATTTTTCTGTATGCTTTTGTGTTCGGTCAGTTGTTGATTATTGTAAATCGTAATTTGGCATTTTATTTATTTTGCAATTTTGTCATCACCAGTGTACATGTATAATAAGTGTTATTATGGTAAATTGCAAATTTCTTATGAAATTTTTATAGTTCTTTGAGATTAGATAAGTATTCTGATGTGGTAATGTTCACATACATTAGTGTCTGCAGACTTTAGGATGAGTCTTTAAACCAAGGTTCCTTCTCCGTATGAGCTTAGCTGTTGGTGGGACGTAAAACTCAAACACACACGAACATTAGTGAAAATAAAGTTCTTGCAAATTTACTGTATTTGAAAATTCTGTACTCTTTTCTATTCCCTGTATATTTTTATATTTTTCTTCTTGAGGTGTAGGGATACACCTGTTATAATTTTTGCCATTCTTTGCAAGGGAAACAACTTTTGAGACTTCCTGTTTGCTTTCTTTAAATTGAGAGGAACGGGTTTGCTGCTTTAACCTTTAAGCGTATAATGCTACTGATAAAAGGGAAATTTTAAGGGGAATGGTTTCAGCATCAGGAGAAGCAACTCCTGCAAAAAGTATTTTGTCTCCCATGTTTTGTTTGATTTTGTTTGATCTGAGGTTTAACGTCCCCGATAACACTGTAGAGGTCATTTTGGAGACGTTGCTTCCAATTTTGTGGGACTTTTACCCGACAATTGAGATGAATTGACATCTCAAGCCCTGTCGCCCAATGAAACCAATAGGGTTTATAAGCATGGATGGTCTGACTCAAACCGCTTTGCCTGGGCAGGCTAAGCAGTTTACCAGTACTTGTGTGCAGTCAGTTTCAGCTCTGCGTGGAAGCATCATGCAGCCCATCTATTTGTTCAAGCCCCGATGGGTGGGGGCCGGTCTCCCACGTCAACAGGGGTCAATTCTTAAAGGAAAGAATTTGCTCCTGAGGAGCAAATTCTTTTCTTTAAGAGTAGACCCCTTTTTCTGTGCGACAGAGTTTATAGAAAAGTGAACAGGAAGTCCCATAACTTGTCTACCTTTGGAAAATGGCAGAAATATCTGCCAGGTGTACCCATTCCCTTGAAACGTAAGTAAAGACATTTCAGAAAGAGTTGTTTCCCCTATAGATATTTCCATTCCTTTTAAAGATTGTTGGCTTTTAAAGGTGACAGTTTTTGCTCTATTATCGTAATCCTTGTAATTAGCGCACATGCTGTAAAAACACGCATCAGTACTTTTTCAAGAAATATATAGTTGACACCAATTTAGAGTGCAAGATTTTGTAGTTTTGCTAAAGCTGTAACAGTGCTGAAAGATCACTCTAATATTATATCAGTTATTAACTTTTTGTCGTAAAGAGGAACTATTTGCTGGCGTGTGTTTATTATACTTGTAGTGTTTTAATATACCCGTCCCTGATGTCAACTTTGGACATATTTGGTTCAACTTGGGGGCCTCGATAGCTCGGTGGTTAGCGCGTTCTACATATGATCAAGAGGTTGTGGGTTCGAATCAGGCCACTGGAGGCGAGGTGTGTCCTTGGGAAAGACACATAACCCACTGCCACACTCAACCTGGGTGTATGGGTAGCAGTGGAATAGAATAGAATAAATTTTATTTCCAATCATGGGCGACAATGTGGCAGCATATTAATCACAATTTATAATAATAAAATACAACAACTCCAAAATAGACTCTGCAAATATTGTAAAACAACTAAAGCTCGCCCCCAGCCCATCGGGGCTTGAAGAAATAGATGGGCTACATGATGCTTACACGCAGTGCTGAAACCGACTGCACATGAGTACTGGTAAACCGCTTAGAGGAGCTAAGCCTGCCCATGCAAAGCGGTGCAACTCGGACCATCCATGCTGATAAGCTTTATTGGTTTCATTGGGCGACAGGGCTTAGATGTCATTTTATCTCAATGTCGGGTAAAATTCCCACAAAATTGGAAGCAATGTCTCCAAAATGACCTTCACAGTGTTGACGGGGACATTAAACCTAAAATCAAACAAACAAACAAACCAACTAAAGCTTGATTCTGATTAGCCAAAAACAATTAAATAAAGCACAAATTAAGTACAGTATCTCACCACTGGGATATGGGCAGGCAAACAATGCCAACCACGACCAGTGGCAACACAATGTTGCAACTAATCAGGGTCACCACTGTTTGCCTGACACGTAAACCTACTGTCACAGGCCTAATACCTCTAACACCAGCAATCCACCAAACAAAAAACAACAACAAAAAAACAGAAAGCAGGCCAACCAAACCCCACCCCCCCTCCCCCGTGTGGCACAACTGAACCCCCATGCCCAACCCAATTAAGGCACTGAACTGATGTTCATCATCCTAAATGGGTTGGTGCAGGGGGCTAACCAACACCGCACCCCAGGGCTCGACCAGCCTGCCCGTGATGTAGGTCTGCCCAAGCACCACCTATGCATGTGCACACAAAAAATCCATCGGAACATGGTCAGGACGGTCATTCTCATACTGAACAAACCACCCTACCCAAAGCCCCTTACCAGAATCTACTTCCCCCCAAGCCTTATGTATGCCTCAGATGAAACATATAAAGGTTTATATATATAGGACCCAAGGCTCAAGACTAACACCTGTAATTAAATTAATAACCTACCTCCAAACCAGATTTTAACTGGAATATTACAGATTGGAGTAAAATGCTGTCCTCCAGGAATAGTTGAAAAGTTGGGAGGAAATCACTCCAAATTTTGAATTAAGGAGAACTCTACTATACTAAAGCGATTAATTAATAAAATGTAGAATTTGATACTCATTTGTCTTGACGTGGCCAGTATGAAAATCCAGTTCCTTGACAATCCTAGAGTAAAGCGCTTACAGTAACAATTATATACAAACTGATAGAACATTCTTATCACATCAGCATTTTCGTTACGGAGATGCCATACACATTTCTGATGACTTGTTAACCCGTGAAGATTTTTGAACAGTTTACTTATATTGATGAAAAGAACATTTCTTTCATCTGAAAACCCTGTGCACTCAGTAATGAAATGCATTCATCCTCAGCCTTCCCAGCATAACATATTTGACAGAATCTCAGTTCTGCTGGAACGTTCTTGTAACGTCCAATCTCAATTTCTAACTTATGAAAACTTATTCGTAATTTTGTACAACATCTTACTCCCTGATCCTGTATGTATTTAAAGTATGGTTCTCTACAAAGTCTTTGTTTGAATAATTTTATGTCCCCGGTAGCGATAGCAGGGACATATTATTTTTGCCCTGTCTGTTTGTTGGTTTGTACGCGGACAACTTTAACGTTGGTCATAGCTTTTGAACCATTGGAGGTAGAGTGTTCATATTTGGCATGAAGGTTCCTTGTGACAAGAGCTTCACATTCATGCAAAAAAATTTGACATGTGACCTTGACCTTTGACCTACTTAAAAGAAAAAAATAACATTGGTCATAACTTTTGAACCGCTTGCGATACACCCTACATATTTGACATATATGTTCCTTAGGAAAAAAAGCTTTACATTCATGCAAAAAATGTTGACTTGTGACCTTGACCTTGGAGCTACTTAAAATAAAAAATAACATTTTGGTCATAACTTTTGAACCATTTGAGATACAGCATTCATATTTTGCATGTAGGTTTCTTGTGACAAGAGCTGTACATTCATGCAAAAATTTTGACCTGTGATCTTGACCTTTGACCTACTTAAAAGAAAAAAATAACATTGGTCATAACTTTTGAATTGTTTGAGATACAGCCTTCATATTTGGCATGTATGTTCCTCATGACAAAAGTTTTACATTCATGCAAAAAGAATTTGACAGGTCACCTTGACCTTGACCTTTGACCTACTTAAAATAGAATATAACATTTTGGTCATAACTTTTTGTTACGAGATGGAATAGGAAACCTCTCTGGTGCTTATGCACATCTAAATTATTTTAGTAGATATATGGTATGGCGGTGCGAGTGAAATATTTTAGGTGAAATATGGTACGCAAACTGTGCGGCTCCATGAACAAGTCATGCACATATCATACGATGTATGCATGAGTGGTTTATAGAGAGCTGTTTTTACAATACAGGGGGCCGCTAAAAGGCCGAGTCCTATAGAATTTGCCTAAAAATCGCCAACCGCCAAATTGGGCCATATATGATTTTTATTCCCGTCACGTGTTGTGTGGGTGTTCGTTTTGACAGGAGTCATGTCATTGATTATAGGGTCGTTTCATCAATTTTTCCTATGGGAAATATACTATTTGAACGCAAATCCATTATCTACTCGATTTTTGCTATCTAGCTTTGTTTGTGGCCGGTATCTCCACTTCGCCACGAACAAAGCAAGGTAATATGAGTAGGCATGATTTTCTGGTAGTATTCATAGATATATAAACCCTGAAAAAAGCGGACACTTTAGCAGCAGGTCAAGTTGTAAGAGTGAACACAACATTGTGACGGGGAAATAGAAAGTATATTGAAAGGTATGTTAAATCTATGTTTAGTATTATTTTTGTATGAACATGCTTGTAGGTTTTGGAGGGGTTTACTTCTAGTATACCCCAACTTTCTGAAGCCTATTCTGAATTCACTGTTGTGGCCTGTAGTGATTAGGCTACTAGCTTTGCCAGCTAGACGTCGCAGAATTGATCCCAGGCTTCTCCAGTAGTAGAATGAGTCTTTCTAAGTGAGGTCCTGTCTCATGCTGACCCTAGATGTTGGTGAGACGTAAAGTTTGGACACCCGCTCATTCTAGATTCATTTAGGCATTTAGACCCCTTTTGTAGAATGTAATTAATAAACGCCGGGTCACTTGTTTGATCCATGACTTGTGACTAGCTGTGGTTGGAAAACCGTCGTTCCGTCCCAATATGATATTAGGTGTAGAGGGGACGTAAACTTAAGACGGGTTTAACCATATCTTCATCATCAGGGCAAACTCTTACAAGAGCCTGTTGGGTTATCTGTGATGATGAACCGTAATGAATTTTATTTTACAAGCATGTTCACGTTGATTAGGAATAATTTTGTTCAAGAAGAATTACGAGTTCATTTTGTAATGATGCCGTTTTTGTCTGATAACTCAGTTTGTGCATGTGTGTACATATAAAGAACGTGATGATGATAAGTGGGAGTATTTGGTCGCCACACGTCATAACAGCCTGAGCGGCGGGGATGACGTCAGCTGCGTCATCGGCGTCGCGAGGACGGTTGTGACGGGGTGTCTACCAAATACAGAGAGAATTTACGGCAAACAGTGTTGGCCCTTATGAGACACTAACAAATGTTGTGGATTATAGATGAAAATCTTCTGTTGTAGTTTCTGTCTGTTATTAATGTATTGAATTTGTGAATAGCTATATTTGTGAGCCGTGTCGCGGAGAAGGATATGAAATAGAGATTGTTATGTTTCCTGTAATTGGCAGCTGACCGGGTAGCACAAAGGCGTGGTCTGTTCAATTGCCTCTTACTTGTGATAATGTAGTGAGCACAAATTTGATGAGCATTATGCTCAGTAGTAGTGAGCATTAATTGATTTCTGTAGTACTCAGTAAGGAAACATGAACTTTGAGTATTATTGTGTCAAGCGCTGGGTGCTGATAATTTGATGCACAGTCAAGTTGAGTTCTGCTGTACGGTTATTTGTCGCATGCACTAATCAGCCTGTATGTCTGGTCGGCGCATGCGCAATAACGGTATATGCATGAACATATTCTTACTTCTCCGGGAGGGGGATCATGATATAGCATGTATGTTTTGTGACTCGTTTCTAGTCCCGTTATCGTAATTTGCAGGCACAACAATGTGTGACCTGCTGCTCCCTGCTTCATAGCAGCAGGTACTGGTACGACGCTAGGCGTTAGGGTCCAGCAAGGGCGGACAGACCGCCGTAATCAGCGCCTACCAGGGTAGAAGCAGAATATAAATCATTGTTCGTTGTAAACAAATGTGAGACCATGGAAGAGGTCAACTTACCTGCAGGTTATTTGGACGATCACTAAACCTCTGATCAGCAAACGTGATCGCTAAACCTATGATTATCAACTATGTTGATAGACTAGTTCTACTAGTTCGCGAGAGGAAGTGTCACGCGAGTGGGGGATTCACCCTAAGTTATAAACTGGCCAGTCGCGTCTTGTGTTGTTTCTTTTTTTGTTTTTGTTGTTGTTTTTGTTGTTTGCTTCTGTAGGTATTCACGTCACCCGTTCCGAGCACAGAACATTGTTTTGCCTTCGGAGCGGACATCGTGAGTTGGCTACAGAAGCAACAAATTGTGATGTTTTGTGTTTGTAAGCGTTGTATGTAGATATTGTAAATAATTCATGTCATTCATTTAACATCTTTCTTGTGCCTTACCCCACAGCTGCCCGTACACCTGTCAGAGATCACGCTCGGTTGTCTTGTCAGCATGGGGGGTTGCGGGACGCCGTAAACCCACATGTAACACTTTTGAACCATTTGAGATATAGCCTTCATATTTTGCATGTAGGTTCCTTGTGACAAGAGCTTTACATTCACAGAAAAAATTGACCTGTGACCTTGACCTTTGAAAAGGTTAACATTGGTCATAACTTTTGAACCGTTTGAGATGTAGCCTTCATGTTTGGCATGTATGTTCCTTTTACAAGAGCTTTACAGTCATGCAAAAAAATTTTGACCTGTGACCTTGACCTTTGACCTACTTAAAAGAAAAAAATAACATTTTGGTCATACCTTTCAAACCCTTTGGAATAGGGCCTTCATATTTGGCATGTAGTTTCCTTGTGATAAGAGCTTTACATTCATGCATTTTTTTTTTACCATGACCTTGACCTTTGACCTACTTAAAAGAACAAATAAAATTGTAACTTTTGAATCATTAAAGATAGAGCCTTCATCTTTGGCATGTAGGTTCCTTGTGACAAGAGTTTTACATTCATGCAAAATATTTTGACCTGTGACCTTGACCTATGACCTTCTTTAAAGAAAAAAATATTATTGTTCATAACTTTCGAACTGTTTAAGATAGAGCCTTCATAATTGACATGTAAGTTACTTGTGCCAAGGGCTTCCCACTCAAACCAAAAATCTTGACCTGTGACCTTGACTTTGAACTTTGACCAACTTTGAAAAAATGACCATCCCCGGGGACATATTCGTGTTTCACAAACACATCTTGTTCTTATTTTCATATAAATGACAACTTTCTTTTAGGGTTCTTTTAAGCAGATTACTAGAAATTTCTGAATACAGGCGATGAAAATATTTAATAGCATTGCAAATTACCTCAATAACAATAGGAAATCTGCCTAATTCACCCATAGAAGCATATTTCATTACCTTTCTCACATGCGTGTTTTTCTTGCTATATACTTTGAACTAAGATATTTTGTGTTGGAAGTTCTCACCAACTGAATCTGTTTCCTCTTATTGAACCGCCCTTGAGAAGGCGGGGTAATTCTTTGGATTTCCTAATCTCTTACCAAGGGGGTCCTTTCCCGATTTGGAATTTAGTTCAGGTATGCTCCAACATATAGACTGAGCTTCCTGTTCAGAACAATAGGACTCCCTTTCAAGAGTAGTGTTAGATTCTTTTGTGGTTTTAGCTTCTTTCTTCTAACTCTGTTCACTTGTATTCCTACATATACTAGACTCATCTGCCTGTTTCGTCGCTGATTCATGACAAGGGGACTCCCTTCCACTGCCAATATTAGAATCTTCTGTGTTTTTATGTTCTTTCTTAGACTCAGATTTCTGTTTATTTTTCGAATTTTGGCTTGGAGGTTCCCTTTGAATATTTAGACTCAATTCACTTTACTGTTTAGTCTTGGATTTCTTAGAGCTTTGCTGAATAACTGGAATAATAATAGAACTATTATGCAGCTGACAACTGACATATGATTGTGTTTTTACTATGAATAAATCATTTTCTAATTTTGACATATTTGCTTTTAACATTTTTATTTCTTTCTCAGCCTCTGAAATATGTTGGCATTTCTGAACATATCTCTCTTCAAGACATTCCATGTCTTTCTGTACAAAACAAAAACTTTTTTCTGAAGCTTCTAACCTTCTGTGCATTATAAGCAGTTCATTTTCTAGATTAGACTTCTCCAGCTCTTTAGATTATCTAAATTAAGTCACCTCATGCAGCAGTTTTTTTTTTTCAAGTTTTTTATCTTATTTCTTCAAACTCTTTTTCAAGACAGTATAACCTCTTTTTATATGTTTCTGTTTCTTTATCCTTACGCTTTGCAGTATCACAGTTCGTTATTGAGGGTGATTCGCTTCTACATATATGTCCACTTTCCGGTATTTTTAGGCATAACTTTTCTTTATCTTCAGTAATTACCTGTACCTTTGCTTTCAGCTCTTCCTCCTTATCAAAACGCCTGTTAATGTCTGAAATTTGATTTATTATTTTTACTAGCCCATCTTGAAAAATTTCAAGCTCTGGTCCTTTTTTAGTTTCAGTATTTCTAATCATACCAGTACTATGTGTATCCTTTACATCTGGATTTATCTCCTGGAAACAAGGTGTAACAGGTGGAATTGTTTGAGTTCCTGCCTCCATATTTACAACATTCCTGATATAATTGTGTTGCTTGTGTTTCGTAATAGTCTGCAGATGTGTCTGTTTGAGTTTGAGACTTGACTTCACAGGTTTCATTTATATCACTGGGTGTCTGTGTCTCACTACAACACGTTTCACACTCAGGTTTACTGACCATTTTACAGGCTAAATTGATTGCTTCAACCAGATCTGTTTCATAGAACTCTTCTGGCATAGTGACACATTTCTGACAAGTATACATGTGCCTTGTTGAATGGAACATAGACAGTTGATACCATGGTAAATTAGTGTACTTAAAATGACACCAAGAACTACATGCACTACATTGTATGGAGTCAGCACCTGTATCCACATTACATATATTACACAAGAAAATATCTGTTCTTGCACTACTAGTACTGTACTGGTAAAATGCAGTTGAACTGGTGCCCTCACCGATAGTTTTGGGTATTGTCTGCTCAGCACTATCTTCCTCAACAATTGTTTTTGGTATAGTTTGATCAATATCGCTCATGCAAAAAACATTATCTTGTGCAACTGGCTCTGCTTCTGTTGCTTCTTTTTCCACAATCAGACGTATATCATTGCAAGTGATGTAAAAGTCACTGCCTCTCTCATGCGTGTGATAACATCCAGAATGAATATTCAAGAGCAATTCAAATAAGCTTGAAGTTTTCATCACTATCGGACTAAAATAAATTAGTATAAACTAATTAAACGTCCAAAGTTGGCATAATGTTTGGACTTAATGGAAGAACTTTTTGATGGCTTGTGTTTATGGTTAGTTTAAGTGCATTGTGCTCTTATTACAGTGAATACAGTGCCATAAACATCCTAAAAATTGGGACACCTTGGGGACTTACTGTAATACTCCAAAATTTTTAACAACTTATTTTCACAATCGAGCAAGGAGACCAAAAAGTGCAGATCAAATGGCAAAAAGTGTAGACCCTGATCAGTCTGCTCCTTCAGGAGCAGTCTTATCTGGGTCTGCACTGTTTGCTTAGGCCTGCCTTTCCCAATATTTTGGATAGTTACGGTACATTTTTTTTTATATTTATGTGCTCTCTTCTGTCAAGAATATTGTACATGAATGATTGTAATAAAACAATAATAAAATGAGCTATGTTATGGGTTTTATTGTATGTCCAAAATGGCAAAAGCCTTTTTCTTTTTAGAATTCTGTATTCTCTGCATAAAAGTGCCCTGTGAACTAATTAATTGTAAAAGAGGGGAAAACTTATTTTGGCTTGGGAACTCAATAATTTTCAGGTTTAAAGCACAACATACATGAAAATATCATTCATTATAAAGAAATAAGGCATTCCATGTTTTTTACTGAACTCTCAGTGTATCTTATCATTGTTTGTTTGTTGGAGTGTAATGGCCCAACCAACACTATTATATCATATTTAGTTGGTTTAACTAGCCAACTTTACCTGGGCAGGCTTATACATAAGCAGTTAGCCAGTACAGTGCACATTATTTGACAGAAACTGACTACTGCCCTTCTTGAATCAGAAGAGGTGGGATAATGACCATAAAAGATTCCATGGTGAATATGATTAAAAGAATATTGCTGATCCAGCAGGTATCATACCTTTGGCCTTCTGGTCACCAGTCAGACACACCTATGACTGAGCTCCCAAGGCCAACATTTTAACAATCCTAAACGTGCTTCCTTTAGTGGCCTTTTTATCTGTGAAATTTCATCCATATAAGGAAAAAGAATCCCAAACCCATTTAATTGGAATTGTTAATGGCCATAACTCTGCCAAATGTTAACATATTTTGCCCATTAACAATCCCAAACATGCTTCGTTCAGCGGTCTATATATCTGTCTATATATCTGTGAAGTTTCGTCCTTATATTCCATAAAGTAAAGGAATGGGTGCAAAAAAAAAACATTTGATTGGAATTATTAACGGCCATAAATCTGTAAAATGTTTATGCATTTTGCCCATTAACAATACCAAACATGCTCTCTATAGTGGTCTATATATCTGTGAAGTTTCATCCATATATTCTATTAAATAAAGGAATAAGCGTCCAAAAACTATTTAATTGGAATTGTTAACGTCCAAAACTCTGTCTAAAGTGAACATATTTTGCCCATTAACAATTCGTAACCACAGATCCCCACTACCAATGAATATACAAAATTTGAAGAAGTTTCATCCAAACATTCCATAAAGTAGAAGAATAAGAGTCCAAAGACAATATAATGGGAATTGTTAACGACCGTAACTCTGTCAAATGTTAATGTATTTTGCCCATTACAGTCCCATACATGTTTCCTACAGTAGTCTGTATATCTGTGAAGTTTCATCCATACATTTCAATTAGTAACGGAATAAGTGTCCAAAAACCATATAATTGGAATTGTTAATGCACTATAACTCTACATGTGTTAACATATGTGTAAATGCATTTGCACATTAACAATCCCAAGCATTCTTGAAATTTCTTTATGTAGTTGTCTATACATCTATAAAGTTTCATCCATTTAGTAAATGTATAATTGTCCAAAAACATTTAATCCGAATTGTTAACTTCAGAAGTTAACTTATTTGTTTACATTGTAACAATACCAAACATGTTTCCTATAGTGGTCTATATATTTGTGAAGTTTCTTCTATATATTCCATTTCGTAAAGGCAAAAGTGTCCAAAAACCATTTAATGGGAATTGATAACGGCCATAACTCCGCAAAACGTATTTTGTCCAATACCAATGTATATACAAAATTTGAAGAAAATCCATGAAAAAAAAAAAAAAAAATACTCAAGCTGTCGAGAAGCCTCCATGGTGAAGTGGTTACGCAACTCACCTTGTAAACCAGGGGTCGCAGGATCGATCCCGGGCTTCTCCAGACTTTCGGATGAGTCTCTAAACCGAGGTCCCGTCTCTGTATGACCTTAGCTGTTGGTAGGACATAAAACTCAAGCACACTCACTCAAGCTATCAATCGGAAACGCCCAAAAACTACTTATAAATTTGGAACTGACAAGGGCCGTAACTCTGTCAAATGTTGACGGATTTTGCCCGTTAACAATCCCATACCTTTCATCCCCGGTATAAACGTATGTAGAATTAAAAAAGAAAAAAGTGAAAAATTACTCAAGTTATCGATCGGAAATTGTGCGGACTGTCGGACGGACGGACAGACACACGAAGGTATAACATAATACTCCACCACTGGGTGGTGGGATATAAAAAGTTAGGCCAATTTGTAGACAAATTGCATGCCCATTTTTCTATTACCTTCTATGGGGGATCGCAATGAAACTGTGACCCTGGGTCAAAATAACCTCTACTGACCCCCAGTATCTGTGGTCATGACAATTTCATTTTCGCCAACACCATAGCAAAAACAACTATAGCTCTCGCCAGACCGGGACCATAGGTTTTATGAAGATAAAAACAGTAAATAAAGGATATATTTATCTCTAAATTCGCCCGCCCGTAAAAGTTTGAATGACGTCAGAGAAAAAGAACGAGACTGCAAAAAATCTAACGACCTTACATCACTGACGACTATACATCCGCGTATAGTGACATACTGTACCACGCTCTACCAAAATTCAATGATTCGTTAAAGAGATAGGATGCAGACAAGCGATTTTTGGTCAGAAATTAAGTTTTCGGGAGCATGTGACCTTGAAAATGAGGTCAAGGTCACCAAAATCTAATCAGTTTTTGGTGGGTAGAAGTAATGCATTGTACCAAGTTTGTCTAATATGCATTTATTCCTTCATGAGATAGGGTACAGACAAGCCATTTTTGGCCCAAAATTGACAGTCCTCGCGAGCCTGTGACCTTGAAAATACAGCCAAAGTCACCAAAATTTATTTCTCATTTTTGGTAGGTTGCAATGATATTTTGGACCAAGTTTAACTAAAATTCATCGATTCGTTCATGCGACATGATGCAGACAATCCGCTTTTGGCTCAAAATTGACACATTTCGAGAGGTTTGGCCTTGAAACTGTTTTCTCTATCCTGGTTAAGTAACCAGTTTGGTTTGGTCAGAATCCAGCCATTGTTTTAGGAGGTATAGTGCTTCAAACAGGCTACGCCAATGCCAAAGCCAACGCAGACGCAAACGGGATCAGCATAAAAACAATGTCTACCTCCCCTTAGTTGGGAGACATAAAAATACATCTTGTGCGATACAGATGAGATCTGAAATGTTATCTTACACAATCCGTAGCCATAGTTTTATATTTTCCCATACATTGGTTTTCTCTTTTTGGCTACGAGAAATAATTCGTTTATATGAGAAATGTTCATCACATGAAATAAGGCATTTTTCATACCACTCAACTCGACGTGTTTTTCTTTTTTCTTCTTTTTTTTACCGTGACTGTGGCCTTGTTAGTATGAAGTTTGTGACTACAGAAATACAGGAGGGTGGAAAGTGAGCTTAAATAATCAAACTTTCATTATAGCAACTCTCCCTTCCGCTGATTCAAGAAGGGCAGTTGTCACTTTCTGGCGGATGGGTGTGCACTGTACTAGTTAACCGCTTACGTATAAGCCTGCCCAGGAAAAGTGTGGATAGGTAAACTGACCAACTCAAAAGTGACCTAAAATTGTGTTGACTGGGTCATTAAACTCCATTACAAATAAATAGCAAATGGTGCTGAGTATCGGAAGAGTTATTCGACAAGGCGTATTACAGGGATGATGGAAAACCATCTAAACATTATGAAAACACGCCTATAATACAAATACATTGCAAATTTTACCGGTGAAAAAAATAAGATTTTAGAATGAAAAAGTGATATTTTTCTTATTTCTGCTCAAAATATAGATTGTGGGTACTCGTTAGAAGTCGGTCTAGCATAGATTTTCTTTACAAGCGTAAAACAAATTTTCTGAGCTGAAACCGCAGCGAATATGATTCGATAAACCCATGTCATCAAAATCAAAGTTGCTAAAACAAAAACAGATCTTTTAAGCAACATGCTTAAATGCTGTTGATTTCCCCAGTAACCTAGGACATTTTCATTAAAACCAAGCAAACCATAGTCTTCTTCCACTTTTATTTTTGATTCATTGTCGCTCTTACTGCGGACTAACTCTTCCAAATTAGAAACGAGTTTCTTATACAAAGTCTGTGTTTCATCGTCACCAGGAATGATAACTTTCTTTAGCACGACTTGGGTTAATTTAGACGCCTTGAGGTCAAGAGTTTCCACATTCGGTGATACATCAACCCAATCAGAATAGTCAAAAGCTCTGTATTCGGAGACGTCGACAAACCGTACGTGAAAGAATTCTGTGTAGCTTAGGGCAGAATGCCACCAGTGTTTTCTCTCCGCAAAGCAATACGGAATGGTCATTGAGTATGTTTCAAAATGGCAAGCTTTTACTGTAACAGAAACCATTGGCTTTTCCTTAATCAGCTCTTGGATATAGGTCTTGCAAGTCTTATCTTTCATTATAATACCGAGACCCTCCCATTCGAGGCTGAAGAAAACCTCCACATACATATACAGTGCAAACAAAGGTATATGTACATACGCATAAAAATTACCAACGCCTCTGGTGCTAGTATAGTTCAGCTCATAGTTCTCAGAGCCACTTGTAGCACAAAGGTATATGATCCAGATCCACACCCACACATTGAAATGCATTGAGTAAATCCTACACATACTTGGAACCTTTACGAAGGCATCTCTTGTCAGCTCGTGCTGGTTGTATTGCATAGGGTTTACATTCCTTGTTTTGAACTGCTGCTGGCGTCTTCTCCCCTATAAATGAATAGACACATACATCATGTGAACAAGTCCGTGAAATGACCCCCCCGCCTAAACCCCACTTTATATAGAGAAAACTGGGGTTTACAGGGGTATACATTATTTTTCTTATTTCTGTCCCAAGACATAGGTTGTGGGTACTCGTTAGAACCGCCTCGATGAGGCGGTTCTATCGAGTATCCACAATCTATGTTTGAGGCATTATTAAGGAAATTTTCATCAGAAAAACAGCCGCTTTTGAGATATTAAAGAATGCACCATGTCACATGGATGTGTTTTCGTAATGTGGGGCCCGTTGTTCAAAACTAACGTTGTCGTTAGTTAATGTACTGTTAACACTTTGATCATTTAAAATGGCAAATAAACCAATATTTTTGCTGGAAAACTTTGCTGAAAAAACTAAGTAGCTTTTGCAAATGCAAAACTATTCACAACTTGTCAGCAAATATACAGTGAAATTCCGCTATTAAGACCACCAACAATTAGGACTAATTCTGCTATAAAAAGCTTATTTTGAAGGGTACACTTATTTTTTCTTTGTGTTTTCTGCCTGCAATGTCCTCTTGTCAGGGACCACCTTTGGGACTGTTCAAAAGTGGTCTTAAAGACCACTTTTGAACAGTCCCAAAGGTGGTCTTAATATAGGAATTTTACTGTACCTCTGTATTAGATATGGCACCTACTAGAACACTTTGACCACTGACGAGCTCGTTAAGCTAACGATGCTTTGAACAGCTGGGTCGTAATCTCAAAAAAAGGAGGCAACTCTTGAATAGCTGTTTGTCCGAGCCATAAGGGGTCTACAGTAAAAGGAGAGAATTTGCTTCTTTTATGCTCGCGAGGAGCATCTTTTCAGATGGAGCTGTCTAACAGGTGGAAACAAAATAGAAGTGGGGGCAATGACTAGGAATCGATACAATCAACCCACAGCTCCCACAAGAGACACCAAAGGAAAAGAAATACAAACATGAAACAACACACCCCAATGGAAACATCAATAGCGGAAAGTCAAAAGGACAGTTACTTTCTCACAAAATGGTCAATAGGCTATCCAAAATAAAATAATATAAGCGACACAAACACACAAAGACAAACCATAACAAAAATAAACCGCGACAGAAGAACCGCCTTGGAACGGTCAGCGGAAACGAATTCCACTGGGGGGCTTAAATCGATTTTACGTGGCCACACTCCTCGCCCTTACTTCCGTCGCGATTTAGACAAATAATTTGTGCAGTCCACATGAAGGCCTCCTAACTCATCAGTGCAACATCTCCTATAACACAAATAATCAAACAACCACAGAGATGAAACAACGGTGAGGACACGACAGCAAGGAACCACTGAAATGCCGGAGCAAAAGAAAACTAACAGTTAGACTCCGATGGACCAGATCAGAGACAGAGCATCAGGCACCAGCCAACATTACCTTGAATTAGATCTCTCTAATTCTCAACAAGCCTTTACGCTGAAACCGTCATAGAATCTGAGGCCTGACCCACCGGCGTGCAATTAAAGAGGGAAGCAAAGTTCCAACCGTGATTGGGTTAACTACCATGCATGCAGTTTGTCGTATAACATTTATGTTGTACCCAATCTTTTTATATCGAAGAATGATTTTACGAAATTGGGTGCTGAAGTCATTGCGGTTATATATTTTTCTGAATTTATATACTAAGTCACCATAATATTCGGGTTCCGATAGACCTTGTTGCAGAAGAGATTTAAGTCCAATATTGAATTTTGAAATTTAATCAGAATGACGTCTATAAAAATTTGAAAAGGCTTTGCGTAGTTTATGGTACCGATAACCCTGATTAAGAAGTTTAGCCGTTAACAATTTATTACGAGTGTTGAAATCAGTTACATGACTACACACTCAGGCAAATCGAATTAATTGCGAAATATAAACGCCATAGGATGGCGCACGAGGAACATCACCATCCAAAAAAGGAAAATTTACAATCTCAAAATCACAATCATCGCGTTTATCATAAATTGTGCACGAAACAAACCCAATTACAATAGATAGATGTAAATCCAAAAACGGAGCCTCGGTATCAGAAGAATTTGCTTTATTTAACTGAAGTTCTGGGGGGGGGGGGGTGGGGTGTAAATTTGACTGATCAAACCATCGGAATAGGTATTATCAATATCTAATAAATCATCCAAATATCTAGAAGTGGAGCTAAAAGCTTCAATGATTTCAGACTGGTCTTCAGCAGAAAGGGACATCATGAAGTCTCTCTCATAACAAAACAATAACAGATCAGCCACAAGTGGTGCGCGATTAGTACCCATCGGAATACCCACAACTTGTCTAAATAACTTAGTACCAAATCTTATGTAAATGTTGTCAAGTAGAAAGGTGAGAGCTTCACACACTTTCTGACATGACCATAAAGTATAATTTTTATGCTCTTCAGAAGTGAAAAAAGCATTTCTTACATTAAAAGTTGTCTCCTTTATATAATGTCGGTAAAATCTCAAGATATGTCATTACACATAATCCTCTTTATAAAATTGTTCATTATAACAGGATTTTGGATACAACAAGATTAATATTATTAACATATTTGATCCACAAACCGTATTGTTTATATAAAATGACTCTCACGTTTAGTAATGTATACATCTTGTTCATATATCACACAATTTTTAATTATTCGACATAAACGACAGCGGTATAAAGAGTCTGTGGAGTATTTACCTTGAACAGCCAACGCAGCCTCAAGATCCCATAATGCACTAATGGTAAACAATACATTGTAATCAATGGCAAAAATACCATTGAAAGAATCAAATGTCCGTCTTCTCCGTTTGACATGCCTCTGCCTTTTCGTTGGCAAGTTACATAAGCTGACATAGAAACATGTAAGGTGGGATTTGATGGGAATTAAAAGATAGCTTTTGGCAATCCTCAGTAAAGGCCTAAATTGTCTGTATTCATTTGAACCGCTGGTTCATAGGAACACCCACAACATATGAGCCCCGCCAAGCGAATTTGTGTCTTCGAGCATTCCGTCATGACAAATTTTAACTGCGCATGCCCAGCCATTCCGAGGGGCCAGGGATATGGCTTTCCGTCTGAAGGTTCCTCTTGATTCACTGCTTGTATGAGCGAGCAGCGAAGGTTCTGGCGAGACTGCGCGGATGCGCAGGCTCGCCTGAACCTTCGCTACTCGCATAGGCGATAAGTACCAAAATCGCTTGACGGGGCCCATATAGGGTTTAAATGGAGAGATAAGAAAAGAAAAAAAAATCGTCAGTTATCACCAAATACCCAACTTTTCTGTTGCTATGGCTGTGCATAAACTAATTAAAATACATTTAACGTCCTTATGAGAGACTTCCGTGTAATAAGACTCTCGGATGCTTACTTCCTTTCAGATACACGTATGTACATGTATGTATGTACCCTGTATTTCCACTAATTGCATGTATTCCTGTCCTTAAGAAGCTGCACTACAAACCGAGCCTGGGTATTTTTCTTCCTTGTGCCAGAAATATACAGTGAAATTCCAATGTTAAGACCACCTTTGGAACTGTTCACATGAACCTTCCCAAAGGTATTTAAGACCACTTTTGAACATGTCCAAAGGTGGTATTTAACAAGAAGACACTGGGTGTTAACAGCACAAAAAGGAATAATTAAAAATAGAAGTGAAGGCAATCGGCTCGTAAGTGGTCAAAAACCTTCTAAATGCGTTTTAAAACCTGTTGAATGTGTTTTTAAAATAAACTGTTCTTAATTCTGAATTTAGCGAAATGTAACTGTACAGGCTTTGGGATTTGGATGCAAATAAGTCACAAATTAACTAAATAATGTACAACAACCATTTTCTTATGCTCGATATTCTAAACTAGATGACCAACACTATCAAAATAGAAGTGAAGGCAATGATCAGGAATCGATACAATTAACCCACAGCTCCCATCAGAGACACCAAAGGGAAAGAAACACAAACATGAAGTAACTAGATCCTAATGGAAAAATCAATAGCGGAAAGCCAAAAGACAGTTACTTTCCCACAAAATGGCCAATTGGCCATCCAAAACAAACAAATACGCGATACACACATTCAAAGACAAACTATAACAAAAATGAACTTTAAATCGATATTGTTCAGTCCGCATGAAGGCTTCCTAACTCATCAGTGCAACATCTCCGAGAACACAAAAATCAAACAACCACAGAGATTAAACCACGGCGAGGACTCGACAGCAAGAAAACACTGAAATGCTGGAGCAAAGAAAACCAACACTTAGAATACGATGACACAACCAACATTACATAAAATGAAATATTGGATTATGTACCATGCATAACATTTATGTTGTACCTAATCCTTTTATATCGAAGCATAGATACTGAAGTCATTGCAAGTATTTATATTCATGAATTTATAGACTTAGTCACCATAAAATTCGATTCTGGCGGTAGAGCTTGTTGCAGAATAGATTTAAGTCCAGCATTGAATTTTGAAACCAAATCGGAATGACGTCTATAAAACTTAGAAAAGGCTTTGCGTAGTTTATGATACCAATAACTCTTATTAAGAAATTTAAAAAAATGTCCATCAAATGAGCACCCAGTAATCACAACTTTATATATAGAAAACTTGATTATGCCACTATTTTGTTAAAACCCCTAAATTGAGTTTGTGTGTTTGGATTTTAACCCTATTTATGTCATGTTAACCTTACCACACTTTCCCTGTGCAGGCTTTTGGTGCTGTTAACACCCAGTGTCTTCTTGTAAAATACCACCTTTGGACATGTTCAAAAGTGGTCTTAAATACCTTTGGGAAGGTTCATGTGAACAGTTCCAAAGATGGTCTTAACATTGGAATTTCACTGTATTTCTGGTACAAGGAAGAAAAATACCCAGGCTCGGTTTGCAGCTTCTTAAGGACAGGAATTCTGGCAACCAGCGACCGTAGAAAAAGATCGGCGATATCGCGGAAAAGTCAGGCAAAAATGGTATCAAAAATAGCACCTGCTGGTCCCTTGATTGGCGCTTTAAGAAGAAGAATGATCCGCGTCAATGTTAAACGTGTCCTTATGCATACGTACACTGGAGACAAATATGTTCTATGAAAGGGGTGTCCTTTGGAAGCAAGGACCGAACTGAGTAGCATGGATTGAACAAGTTTTTCTGGGCAAGGCTAGTTAGTTTTGGTCGATAAGGGCTCATCAGTGAGCCTAAAAACCAACTTGCATAATTATTCAGCTGTTTAACAGATTTCTCGGTCAGCATGAATGGACTTACGGTGAAGGGACATCCATATAGGGGCATAATAGGGCCCAGCGAAGACTCTGATCAGACTGTACATCCTCTGAGACTTCGATGGGCCCACGTGCTCGAAAGTTTCGTTTTTGCAAGGCTCAAAACATGTGCTTGAATCACTTCATTTGAGGAAGAAAAATGTAATTTATATAAGTGTTATATTTCATATATTTTTTGTACCTCTCATAAGTTAGAATCTCTTAAATGGGCTTGAATCACTTCATTTGAGTTATAACATAAAATACTTATATTCGTATTATATTTTTTCTCTCTCAAATAAAGTAGTTCTACTTATATTCGTATTATATTTTTTCTCTCTCAAATAAAGTAGTTCACTTATATTCGTATTATATTTTCTTTCTCTCTCAAATAAAGTATTTCTACTTATATTCGTATTATATTTTTTCTTCCTTAAATAAAATATTTCAAGCCTCTATGGCCTGAATGCTAAAACAACCCAGCAAAAAACTAGCTAGTCTGACATATTACCTCACGTAAATCTTCTTAATAATTCTGAAATGGGCTTTCTGCGATGTAGCAGCAAAAAAGATTCTGTAAACCCATGTCAGCAACAAAAATGATGCGATGACAAAAACACGTCTCCTTATCCACCATTTTGGTTGCTGGTTCTCCCAGTATGCTAAAAATTTGTCCTTAAATCCGGGGACCCCATCTTCCTTAATACAGTCTATCTTCGATCCTGGACTCACAGCGCGGACTCTTTCCTCAACTTCAGACATGAGTTGGTTAAACTCGGCTTGTGTTTCTTCGTCCCCAAAATTTACGTTTTTCAACATGACAATTCTTGTTAACTTCGAGGACTCAAGAGTTAGGGTTTTTGAGATCGGTGAAACATCTTCCCACCGTGCGAAGTTGAACTCTCTGGACTCTGAATAGTCGACGACTTTCTCTGTATACGATTCTGTGCGGTAGTAGGTATTTCCACCAATCTGGTATGGCACAGTGCGGAATCTTATTTCAGGATGCCAAGCAGTGACCGTAGCAGTAACCGTGGGTCGGGACTCGGTTAGTTCTTTAATATAAGTCCTGCATGTCTTTTCTTCCATTATGGTGCCCAAATAGTTCCATTCCCAGCAAAAGAATGTTTCAATATACATATAAAGCGCAAGCACCGGTATGTTAAAATATCCATAAATATTGCCAATTTTCCGTGTAGCGGGATAGTTTCGTTCGTAATCCTCGGAACCAGCCGTGATGACAAAATATAATATCCAGAACCAGGCCCAGGCATTAAAATGCATCGAATATATCCTCCGAAGACTTCGGTCTTTGAAAAGTTCTTTATCGTAAACTTCGCCAGTCGTTTCGAGCTGGTTATCTGGGTTAGGTTCTGATTGCTCTTCTGTATTGTCAAGTTTTTGCGGGCTTGAATTTGTCCGACAGCAAAGGTAAATTCTCAGTATTATGAAATGCAAAATTGGAAAAAAGTAAATTGCAATCATTGGTACAAATATCATGGACAGTGCCAAATAACCGTCCTCTTTTGCCATTGTCGATTGAATAGTGTCACGTCCGTCTCATCTGTGGTAATCTCTGAGATGATCATGCGCAAGTGTAGTTTAATAGCCATTAAACTGCCAGTCACGACATTTGCGGACGTCGTTTTAGGTATTTTTTTTCTTATTTTTTTTGGAGAAAGGGCTTGACATTACATGTGAATCGTGGGCAGACGATTCTTGTGTGAGTTTAGTCAAGCCTTATTTTCTCAGTGTTTTTTTTTAAATAATTTAAAAAATGCCTTCTGCGCTAAAATTTCCGTGACGCTTTAAAGGGTTGATTATATAGCAGTGAAATATATACTGAAAGGAAAAAGAAATGCAGGGTAATTTACGTTCAATAACACGTGAAAGTTTTTTCAGATACTTTAGTTTACGGAGAGGTTGCACTTATGAGTTAGGAGGCCTTCATGCGAACTGAACAAATTATTTGTCTCTCTTGCGCGATGGTAGTAAGGGCGAGGATTGCGGCCACGTGAAATCGATTTAAGCTCCCCCCCCCCCCCCCACCTAAGTGAAATTCGTTTCACTGTCCGTTCCAAGGCGGTTCTTCTGTTGTGGTTTATTTTTGTTATGGCTTGTCTTTGTGTGTGTGTCGCTTATATTATTTTGCTTTGGATAGCCAATTGGCCATTTGGTGGGAAAGTAACTGTCCTTTTAGCTTTCCGCTAGTGATGTTTCCATAAGGGTCTAGTTGTTTCATGTTTGTGTTTCTTTCCCGTGGTGTCTCTGATTGGAGCTGTGGGTTAATTGTATCGATTCCTGATCATTGCCTTCACTTCTAATTTACTTTGCTTTAAAAGTAAGACATGTGCTGAACAAATTCCCCTAAACAAATTCATTTGTGAGTACAACTCGTCAGTAGCCCCGCGAAAGTGTGAATGAAAATTGACAAACAATATTTTCACACAAGAGTCGCAAACGCGCGAGTACCGGCTGACAAACGCGAGATGAACGGGTTTTCAGTGATTCAGCTTAAATTGATTTACGGTGGCCACAATCTTCGCCCTTACTTCCGTCGCGATTTAGACAAATAACTTGTTCAGTCCGCATGAAGGCCTCCTATCTCATCAGTGCAACATCTTCGTGAACACAAAAAATCAAACAACCACAGAGATGAAACAACGGTGAGGACTCGACAGCAAGAAACCACTGAATGCTGGAGCAAAAGAAAACCAACAATTAGACTCCGATGGGCCTGACCAGAGAGACAGCATCAGGCACCAACCAACATTACATATAATTAGATTCTCTCTAATTCTCAGTAAGCCTTTACGCTGGAACCGTCATAGAATCTGAGGCCTGACCCACCGGCGTGCAATTAAAGAGGGAAGCAAAGTTGTAAACCGTGATTGGGTTAACTCACATGCATAACATTTATGTTGTACTCAATCTTTTTATATTGAAGAATAATTTTACGAAATTGGGTGCTGAAGTCATTGCGGTTTTATATTTTTCAAAGGTAACTAGACGAAAAGTATCAACTTTTAATTAATGTCTCGGAGAAAACGTCATTTGCAAAAGTTTTCGAATATCCCTCGTAAGTTGTATTGTATTGTATTGTATTTAAGCATTTTACGTCCGCTACGGTCAGGCGCGTTAGCATTGCCCCACAACAGGACGCCCTCGTAAGTTTACCATGCGTCTCTTTTTCTTTTCAGTATATGTCAATTTCTTTTGGGAATGAAAACACTTTCAAGGGAAGGCACTCCCTGTTCAAAATGGTTTGCTGTGCTTCAGTATATTGTAGGTATGACAATACTGATTCCCTTTAAGTTGGTAAATTCTTTGTTTCAGGTAGGGTTTCTTTTCAGGAGGGCCTTATGAGCAGAGAAGGAAACAATGAGTCACAAAAACTTGTCTCCCTTGTAAATTTGGCTGGAGATCTCCAATATTTTGCTGTCTTTACCCATGTATGTTCACCGAATCTTTTACTTAACCCTTTTTGTATCAAATGGAATCTTCCTCCTTATATATAGCAGGAGTCCATTCCAAAATTAAGGCGTGTCAAGTTGTGTTTTCATCAAAATTTATTTGGAAAATGGCTGAACTTTCTGCAAATTGTGTAGGCCCTGATGAGATGCCGCGTTCTGCGGCATCTCATCTGGGCCTGCACTGTTTGTCAAGGTACCCCTTTTGGGGTTTCCGGTACAAAATGGGTTAATAGCCTCAGGCGGGTCCGTTCCAATTATAGGGGGTGTCATGTTTGTGGTAAGTTTGCAAAAAACAAACAAACACGTAATTCAAGCAAACAGCCGCGTTCTGCGGCACGTTGTTTGCCAATATTCCAAACTTTGGACGCTATGCATATATGGGTTAACCAGAATATCACGGATGCTGTATTTCCGGTAATATAGACAAAGATCAAATACATAGATAATGTAAGTGGTTATCATATTTTGTTTTTCTTAATTATATAAGTTAAAATGTTTAGGAGATTGGATACGCCTTCAGGTGAAGGAAGTCTCATCACGAAAACACACCTATATAATTTTGAGCCCCCTTTAACCCCACTTTTATATAGTAAAACTGGGGTTTACATGGTTTAACGTTATTTTTCTTATGTCTGCTCTGAAATATAGATTGTGGGTCAGAGGCGGCTCTAACGTGTACCCACAATCTAGTTTTGAGCAGAAATAAGAAAAATATCACCATTTTTCATCTTAAATTTTGCATTTTTTTCGGCGGTAAATTTATAATACATTTGTATAGGCGTGTGTACGTGATGTATTTTCTTTCTATTATAGATCTCAAATTACTTGAACAACAGTCATTTACCTTTGCTTAGAAACCAGAAGGCTCGCGCACAAGGGGCCAACTAAGATGGTTTACATAGACTTATATAGGAAATACTTTTAAATAAGTTCTGAATGGTTAGGTCCTTTGGAAGTAAAGAATACACCTAGCAGACTCGGTTTTATTGAGTCTGTTCATGACCAGTACTGAAATGTGCAACACCGACCACGCCACATAGCACCGGCTTAAGCAGATCTCTATTTTCTAAATGATTCTACGAGGACTGTTCAAATATGAATGCAAGTAGAACGTTTTCTCATGCACTAATGCGAAGATCACCTGGAAATAAATATCCCAGCGTAGAAAAACATTTTACCTATACATTGATACCAAACCTGTGAAAATCCGCGCACTTTAGCCATGTATATCGTTCGATAAACACTGTCGACTCTTGTATACTAATACAAAACATGGTTGGAAGAAGGTCAGAGTACGCCGTTGAAATACGGTCCTATATTAAGAATCGTTGTATTCTTGGTATACTGTGCAAAGACATTTTTGATGAAATATGTTCGGTTTATGGGCATAATGAAATGTCTTTCCGACAGTTTTTCGTTGGTGTAAGAAATTCAGCTGTGGGCTAGGCTCAATAGACGATGCACCACATGATCGTCGGCCGAAAAGAGCAACATCTGCCAAGATGGTTGCTAGAGTGAAAGAAATAGTTGCTACCGATGCACGATACACCACTAGGCAAATAGCTAGTATGGTTGGCATCTCATTAGGAGCAGCTCATTACAATTCTGAATCGGGATTTGAAAATGAGAAAGATCTGTGCTAGATGGATTCCCCATCTGTTGACAGATGAGCAGAAAAAGACACGCGTTCAGTGCGCCAAGAAGTTGCTTAAAAGTTTCCAAATTACAATGCACGGTCTTTCGCTAATTTCGTCACAGGTGACGAGACATGGGTTCATTTTTTTGAGCCAAAACGAAAGATTTAGAACAAAATATGGGCAACAAAGTATTGCAAAAGACCATGCATTGCAAAGGGGACCATGAGCGTCAAGAAGGTAATGTATGCCATATTCTTTTCAAATCAGGGCCCTGCTATTCAGGTTGCTGTGCCTAAAGGCAAATCTGTAAATGCGAAGTTTTACAAGAATAAAGTTCTTCGAAAATTGAAGAAATATTTCAAAGAACGAAGACCCGCAACTGGTTTGGCCAATGTCAGATTGCTACATGACAATGCGTCATCGCACAAGGCGTTCATTGTGCAAGACTATCTGAAGCAGGAAAAGGTTGTTGAACTCCCCCCCCCCCCCCCCCCCCCCGTATTCCCCTGACCTTGCCCCGTGTGACTTTTTTTGTTCCCGCGGCTGAAAAAAATACCTTTCTGGTCGAAATTTGTACAGCGCAAACACCTCGGTTCTGCAATATTCCAATGCCTTCATAGTATACCTCGAAAAGACTACCAAAATGCATTCAATGATTGGATCAGAAGACTGAAAGTTTGTATATCTGTCAAAGGGGAATACTTTGAGGGGACAAAATAAATTTTTCATCGAAATATATCACGGAATCATTTTTATGTGCTTAGTTGCATTCATATTTGAACAGTCCTCGTAAATGAAGTCGATCCCAAGGGACCAGAAAATATAATTTGCACTATGATGATGCACGGGGAAACTTTTTACGGCCGCCACACGGCACAAAAACAACTGCAATGAAGATAAATCTTGTTTGAAACCAGAAGGCCCAGGACTTTGATATTTGGTTCACAGATTCGACTAGTGCACCCCTGCCAAGAAGGTTCAAACTCTTGCCCTGGGACAAAAATGGCCCCGCCAAGAGGCCCACATATTTTTACAGGGACTTATATAGGGAACACCTAAAATATCTTCTTAACTGAAACCAGAAGGCCCAAGTCTTTGCTATTTAGTATGTAGCTTCAACTAATGGACCATTACCAAAGTTGTTCAAATTATAGCCCTGGGGTCAAAATTGGCCCAGCCCTAGGATTCACATGTTTTATATTGCCTCTTATAGGGAAAAAACCTTAAGATTTTCTTGTCTGAAATCAGAAGGTCAATGTCTTTTGTATTTGGTATGTAGCTTCATCTAGAGGACCGGGCCTCAGGGCGGGGCCATTTTTGGCCACAGGGCATAAAGTTGAAAAATACTGGCAGAGGCCCACTAGACGGGGCTTCTGGTTTCGGGCAAGAAGATTTTAAAGGTTTTCCCTTTAGTCTTTGTAAAACAAGTTGGTCCAAACATGGGGCCATTTTGGCCCCAGGGCTTTAATTTGAACAGTCTTGGTAGAACTTATTTTAATTAGACTGACATGGGGAAACCTTTAAAAATCTTCTTGACTGAAACGAGAAGGTCCAGGTCTTTGACATTTGGTACACAGCTTTGTCTAGTGGACCAATGCCAATATTGTTCAACTAATAGCCCTGGGGCAAAATCTGGCCCCACCCAGGGCCCATTTGTTTTACATAGACTTAGGGGCCTTCATGCAGACTGAACAGATTGTCTAATTCACCACGGAAATAAGGGCGAGAATTGCAGCCGCAAAAAATCGATTTAAGCCACACAACCACCCCCCCACACATTTTGTGGGAAAGTGACTGTCCTTTTGGCTTTCCGCTATTGGTGTTTCCATTAGGGTCTAGTTATTTCCTGTTTGTGTTTCTTTCCCCTTGGTGTCTCTGATGGGAGCTGTGGGTTAATTGTATCGATTCCTGATCATTGCCTTCACTTCTATTACATAGGGAAAACCTTTACAAAATCTTCTTGACAGAGACCAGAAGGCTCCTGCCCAGGGGCCAACTTGCTTTACATAGACTCATATAGGGAATACCTTTAAAATCTTCTTGTTTGAAACCAGAAGGCTTAGGTCTTTAATATTTGGTATGTAAATGCTACATATAGCTTAATCTAGAGGACTGGGCCCAAGGGCGAGCCGTTTTCGGCTACATGGCTATAAGTTGAATAATACTGACAGAGGTCCACTAGACAAAGCTGTGTACCAAATGTCAAAGACCTGGGTCCTCTGGTTTCGGACAAGAAGCATATTAAAGGGTTTACCTTCATAAGTCTAGGTAAAACAAGTGGGCCCTTAAATGGGGCCATTTTTGGCCCTAGGGCTTTAATTTTAACCATCTTGGTAGAACTTGTTTTAACATAGACTTACATAGGGAAAGCCTTAATCTTCTTGACTGAAACCAGAAGGTACAAGTCTTTGATATTTGATATGTAGGTAGCTTCATCTACCAAGAGCCCTGGGGCCAAAAATGGCCCCGCCCAGGGGCCCACTTGTTTTACATAAACTTAATAGTAAATACCTTTAAAAATCTTCTTGTTTGAAACCAGAAGGCCTAGGTCTTTGATATTTGGTTCACAGCTTTGACTACTGGACCTCTGCCAATGTTGTTCAAATTATAGCCCTGGGGCAAAAAATAGCTGTGACAAGGGGCCAACATACATTATGTAGGGAAAATCTTTAAATTATATCTTTTGTGAAACCAAATGGCCCAGGTCTTTGATTTTTGGTATGTAGCTTCATCTAATGGACCATTATCAAAGTTGTTTAAATTTAAAGCCCTGGTGTCAATATTGGCCCTGCCTTAGAGATCACGTTTTACTTAGACCCTTATAGGGAAAAACCTTAAAAAATCTTCTTTCCGAAACCAGAAAGTGCAGGTTATTGATATTTGGTATGTATCTTCATCTAGAAAACCTGTACCAAAAATTCAAATTATAGCCCTGGGGCCAAAAATGGCCTCATTTCGAGGCCCACTTGTTTTACATAGAACCTTTAAACTTTTTTGTTTAAAACCAGAAGGCCAAGGCCTTTGATCGTCTACTGAGAGGCAAATTCAGGAAAAACTTGCTCGATCAAACTGCTCTGTTTTCTCTATATACTAAGATGCTGAAATGCAGAACTTTATCATGATGTTCTATTAGCAGGAGCAGCCAACAGGTAATTAACTTATAAGACTTGCATATACAGTCTAACTTCAATGGCTCGAACACCTTTGGGACCTCGAAAGTCTGTTCGAGACAGGGGTAGTTCGAGCCACTGAGGTTATTGTCAGGAGGCATAACAAGATACTTTTAGACATCTTTTCGGTGTTCTATAATAAAAATGTATGCTGTGTGTACTCATTAGAATCGCCTCATCGAGGCGATTCTAATGAGTACACACAGCCTACATTTGCAAGATAAAAGACTAAAATCTCCTTAATTATCCCCCACTATTTCTTATGTAGAGGATTTCGCTAGGGGCTCAATAATGGGTTCGACCCATGCATGGTAAACGAGCCATCTGTGTTCGAGCCATCGAAGTTCTACTGTATTACAAGATCTTGTAATGGTTATTTCTCTGACATCATTTGACCAGAGAATATTGGTAAACCGCTTAGAGGGTCTAAGCCAGCCCAGGCAAGGTGGTGCGAGTTGGACCGACCCTACATATAAACCCTTTGGGTTTGTTTGGGTGGCAGGGCTTGGGATGTCATTATATCTCAATGTCAGGTAAAAGTCCAACAAAATTGGAAGCAACATCTCCAAAATGACCTAAATAGTGTTGACAGGGATGTAAAACCTCAATTCAAACAAACATAACTGTGACATCATTGTCAAGGAAAAGTAAGACTTTGTTCCATCGATATTTATTTGAGCAAAATTAATTTAACCCTTTCCCCACAAAACTGCAACTGAAAATGTTGTCTGTGATGTTGTCTGCTGAATCTTCTTGAAACCTTTCAAACAAATGTTTTGCATGTTTTGCATCTGGGTCCACACTGCATCAAGTTAACAGTTCTGTGTATTTTTTCCTGGAAAACAGGAGATGGCCTTGATATAAGCAAAAGCTTACTGTCAAATCCTGTTAGTTGCTGTTGTAATTGATTGTACATGTACATTATTCTTGACAAATAAATACTGTTTAAACCAGTTCCCTGTATAAATCACCCCCTTAAATCCCATTTTATATAGAGAAAACTGGGGATGCAGCAGAACGTGGCATCTGATCAGGGCCTACACTATTTGCAAAAAGTTCAGCCATTTTCCAAATCTATTTTGAAGAAAACACAGCCTGACACCCCAAAATTTTGAAATGGACTCCTGCTTTATAATATAAGGAGGAAGATTCCATTTGGTACAAAAGGGTTAAAACACCAAGGTGACATTCTATTTTCCATGTATTATTTTCCTATGAAAAACAAACTTGACATATCAAGCTTGATTTTCACTACACAGGAAAGAAAAAAATGAATATGTTGTGTATGACACTAAGTCTTGTGCTTAGTGCTTTAATCCCTTTTGTACCAAATGGAATCTTCCTCCTAATATATAGCATGAGGTCATTTCAAAATTTAGGGGTGTCAGGTTGTGTTTTCTTCAAAATTTATTTGGGAAATGGCTTAACTTTTTGCAAACAATGTAGGCCCTGATCAGACACCAAGCTCTGCGGTGTCTGATCTGGGCTTGCCCTGTTTGCCAGGGTAGCCGTTTTGGGGTTTCTGGTAAAAAATGGGTTAAGGGGTTTGGCAACTATTCATGCCTTGAGTCTGTGCTATTTGTAACACAATTCAAACTGAACAACTAGACATCAATTTGGCACAAAATATAATGTATTCAAAATTGTTGTTTGGGGGAATCACCAGTTTTAATGTTGGAAATTTGTTTTATTGCGACTCGTCGGCAGAGCCATAAAATGTAATTCGTGACCCATGATTTACCTCTCAAAATGACAATTTTCAACCTTGTTATCCACATTCTCATGTATTTATTCATTAGAAAGATTTAAAAATTGATAAACTCTTTGCCAATAAATTTTAATACACGTAGCTGTCAACTGCAAAAAAGCAATGTCAGCCAATGGAAAGCGATATTGCGTGATGACGTCCATTTTCCAATAATATATCACAGAGTATGCTGTCACAAATTTTTTACATTATCCAAGCACACATTGTGTTACATTTTCAAAAGCAATAGAATTGGCAACTGCAAAAGTGAAACAGAATTTAAGCTTGCTCATGAGAGAAAGGATTTATCGAATAGATGACAAGCTAAGGCTTGGTTGATTCACAAAGGATCTGGTGAGACTCGAGTTTATGCAAAGGTTCAGGGTGAGCCTTTGCATAAACTCATTCTCACCAGATTTGCATGACTCAGTCTCACCAGATTTGCATAAACTCAGTCTCACCAGATTTGCATGACTCAGTCTCACCAGATATGCATGACTCAGTCTCACCAGATTTGCAGGACTCAGTCTCACCAGATATGCATGACTCAGTCTCACCAGATTTGCATGACTCAGTCTCACCAGATATGCATGACTCAGTCTCACCAGATTTGCATGACTCAGTCTCACCAGATATGCATGACTCAGTCTCACCAGATATGCATGACTCAGTCCCACCAGATTTGCATGACTCGGTCTCACCAGATTTGCATGACTCAGTCTCACCAGATTTGCATAATCTCAGTGTCACCAGATATGCATAAACTCCGTCTCATCAGGTTCGCAATAATTCAGTCTCACCAGGTTTGCATAAACTCAGTCTCAGCAGGTTTGCAATAATTCAGTCTCACCAGATCTGCATAAACTCAGTCTCACCAGATCCTTTATGGCACACAGACATGAAAGGATACCTTGAAAAGGCTGCACAAGCAATTGAAGACCATAAAACTTAGAATGTTAAGGACCCTTTTATCATGTGTCACCTGATTAATAAATTGAAAATCTGACTCATTTAAGAAACAAATGTGACTGTTTTAACATTTATTGAGCATGAACAACATCAGGTCATGAGCAAAGTTAAGGTTCACTTAAACTTTGCTTGTAACCCGACATTGCTTGTGACCCCATGTTGTTCACTCAAAGGTGTTCAATTAAACTTAGCTTGTGAACCGACATTGCTTGTTATGCATTATTGTTAATACTTCTATGAACACCAAATAAATTACCTTTATAACTGATATTTACATTATTTTTCAACCATAATTTGAAAAAAAATCTGGTTTGAGGGCTTAAATTGAAGCAAGAAAAGAAATGCACAGTTTTCTTATAAACATCGAAAGAGCGCTGTTGATGTCATAACTTCACCATTGTCCGAGAACCATGGTTTATTTTGACATCATTTAATGATCATGTGAAGTCACGTCAGTCTTTGTTTGATTTGATGTTTAACATCCCCGTCAACACTATAAAGGTCATTTTGGAGACTTGCTTCCAATTTTGATGGACTTTTACCCGGCATCTCAAGCCCTGTCGCCCAATGAAACCAATAGGTTTTATAAGCATGGACGGTCCTACTTGCACCGCTTTGCCTGGGCAGGCTTAGATCCTCTAAGCGGTTTACCAGTACTCGTGTGTGGGTTGGATTCAGCTCTGCGTGGAAGCATCATGCAGCCCATTTATTTCTTCAAGCCCCAATGGGTTGGGGCCGATTTATTTCTTCAAGCCCTATTGGGAGGGGGCTGATTTATTTCTTCAAGCCCCAATGGGTGGGGGCCGATGTATTTCTTCAAGCCCTAATGGGCGGGGGCAAATTTATTTCTTCAAGCCCCAATTGGCGGGGGCTGATTTATTTCGCATCAGTCAATGTATTCACTGAAGTTAAACAACATTGGATCCCAATAGTTCTGACCCTATAGGTTTATTTTCCTGTAAATGCATTCAGAATGTAAATATCAGGATTTAACCCTTGTCCTGCTGAATATTTAAATATGCCACACCCACTACCAATAATCAACCAATCAGATTACTTGATGAAAATTATTGCGACAAATTCATACACTGAATGAGAAACAATGAAGATCCTGATCAGATGGCTTCATCTGATCTGGATCTTCATTGTTTGAAAGATAATGCATATCCGAGCTCAGCAGGACAAGGGTTAAATATGAAATTATTTGCTTTGCATAGATTTTCGAAGTAAAGAAATAAGAGTCAGAATTGTAAGACAAGAAAATCATTTTTATGAATTAATTTCAGCACAAATTACAAATTATAATGAATCACAAACTTAACCCTTTAAGTTCCAGAATATACTGTACTAGAGAAGAGGACAATCTATTTTTTTTTTATAGTTTTTCTGACCAAAATAAGGCTTGACATTTTGTCTGAATCATCTGCCCAGCAGATGATCACAAATAATGTTAACCCTTATTTTCTCCAATAAATAAGGAATAAAATACTTTGTAAATACCATTTGATAGTCATGATTGATGCTTCAAATTTTATCATAAAGAAAGAGTAATAACATCCCTCCTTTACCTTAACCCTTATCTTGCTGGATAAATTAATTTAGCCACACCTATGTCTCACTAGCAACCAATCAAATTGGTTGATATAATGTATTTATTCAATTCACAAACTGCATAGCAAGCAGTATAGATCCTGATCAGATGGCTTCAGATGGCTTCGAAGCCATCTGATCTGGATCTAGACTATTTGCAAAGGTAGGTGTTGCCATGTTCAGCAGGATAAGGGTTAAGCCAGGACACCAGCCCCTGCCCAACTGTAAGCCAAAATCAGCTGGATGCTAAAAGATACACAATGTTTCCATCTCATTCAACCACCCCTGCACCCTAAACAGTATAGATACAATATAATAAGAACATTTAAATATACACAACAAAATGGACTTACAAAGTCAAGATCAAGACTCAGTAGCTTAACACTCTGCATGCTGTGTATTTCCCAGAAGATGGACATTTTGCAATATTTTTCTTATTTTCCCTTGAAAACAGGATTTGGCATTTCATGCAAATCGTCTCCAATGGAGACAATTTGCATGAAATGTCTAGTCCTGTTTTCAGAGAAAAAAAAAAAAAAAAAAAAAATAACATCAATTTGGCGTCTGCTGAATTAGCCTAGAGAGAGTTAAAGGTAATTTATAAAAGGTTTAAAAAATTTGATTTTTGATTGTGACTGTTGATTGTGGCTGCTCCTGGACATCTATGTAATATGAAGTACACCACCTCTTTATAACATTATTGCTGGTGTTCAAAGCAGAAACCAAGTTAGTTAACCCATTGTATGCTGTTGGACTCTTCCATTGCTATATGATGGACAAGTCCATTTGCCAAAAAGGGATGCAAGGCCTATTTGTTTTGTTTTTATTCTATTTTTGAAGGAAAATTCTGTACGCAAATATGCAGGCCCTGATCAGACACCGCATTCTGTGGCATCTGATCTATCCTGCACTGTTTTCCAAGGTACCCATCTAGGGGTTTCCTGCATGCAATGGGTTAAACAACCATGTTATATCCAAACAAAAATGTAGAGGTTATATAGACAAATGACCATAAATGAACATGCATGGTTATTTTTCTAATGTAATATATAAGGTGTTTGGAATCCATCTTTAGACTGTGTTATATCCAAAAACCATGTTACAATACATAGTAAAAGCCTTCGTGGTGTAGTGGTTATGCTACTCGCCTTGTAAACCAGGGCTCACAGGATCGATCCCGGGCTTCTCAAGACTTTGGGATGAGTCTTTAAACAGGTCTCGTCTCCGTATGACCTCAGATGTTGGTGGGACGTAAAACTCAAACTATCACTCACAATACATAGTGTTATAAAGAGGTTTAGAGGTATGGTAATTATTATATGTTCACAAATGTAATGACATTCATTGCTCTACACAGTTTCTTAAGGCCTAACTGTCTCAATACTTAGGATCATTACGGTATACATACTTACACATGCATGTACATACAGACTGTGCGACGCATACACACACATTTTCAAATTTGACATTTATAGTTGCCATTTACAGTTTGAGACAGGATTTCCAAAAAATTCAGTTGTGTAGCAAATGTAACATCAGGCTGCTCCTAAAGATGCGAGATGTTTAATCAGTTACTACAATATCTTCTACAATATGACAGTAAATTGGCCTGTTTGAATTTACAGATAAGTATAGCAAAATACTAAATCATACCACGTTAACAGGACCAAGTAATAACTACCTTTGTAAATAACTAACTTTGTAAATAACTAACTTTGTCAATCCCTTTTTATCTAGGAAAAGGGTTTACATTGTTTTATTCAAGGTCAAAACTATAGATTGTGGGTACTCATTAGTACCATCTCACAAGCACTCACTACCTTTGTTTAGAGCAGAAATAAGCAAAATGACACAAATTTTCTCCAGAAAAATGGCATTTTAAGAGAATGCCCTACCATATTTATTTTATGTATTTGGACAGACAGGCCTTAGCAAACAGTGTAGACCCAGATGATATGCCGCAGAGTGCGGCATCTCATCAGGGTCTACAGTTTGACATTCATCCTGCTATTCTGGTATAATTGTACTTGTTTCAAATTTTAGAACAAGTATGGTAAGAAGTCGAGATGTCAAAAAAATTCAGGGTAAATATCGTATGTCACATGGGTATGTTATTCTAATGGATTCCTATGATAACCCATTTTGTACTGAATTCCCCTCATTTACAACAGGAGTCCATTTTGAAATTTAGGGCAGTCTAGTTCAGTTATATTTAGAAATTTATTCAGAAAATAGTTGAAGTTTGTGTAACCTGAAATGGTCCTGATAGACGCCACATTCTGTGGGGTCCGATCTGGGCCTACCCTGTTTGCTGATGACCCCAAATTGTTCCCCGTATAAAATGGGATAAGGTGAACAAGTGGTTCTGTATGAGATCACCATGACAACAGCAATATCTGATTTCCTTCCTGAAGGGAATTTCTCTTAAGGGGAATGGGAATACCTTCAGTGGAGGCAACTCCTGCAAAAATATTTTGTCTCCCATGCCAATAGGGGTCAACTCTTAAAGGAAAGAATTTGCTCCTAAGGAGCAAATTCTTTCCTTTCAGAGTTGACCCCTTTCCATTGGTACAGAACTTACAGAAAAGTGAACATGAAGTCCCGAAAGTTGTCTCCCTTGAAAAATGGCAGAAAAATCGGCCAAGTGTTCCCATTCCCCTTAATAGGGGACATGTTGTTTACTTCATAGTTAAACCAATACCCTTTCTGAAAGACAAAAGGATTCAGTTTACAAGGAGACCTACTTCCTCTTTCAAGTACAACATAGCTTCCCTATGTAGTGAGCTTTCAACTTAGAGTGCTTCCTATTTAATCCATTTCAGACTGGAAACCCCTAAACGGGTACCCTGGCAAACAGTGCAGGCCCAGATCAGACGCAGCAGAACGCGGCGTCTGATCAGGGCCTACACTGTTTGCTAAAAGTTCAGTCATTTTCCAAATAAATTTTGATGAAAACACAACCTGACACCCCACAATTTTGAAATGGACACCTGCTATATATAAGGAGGAAGATTCCATTTGGTACTAAAAGGGTTAAATGACAAAGTTTCCTACTATCTACAGTGAAACTTTGATGGCTCGAACACTGATGGCTTGTTTACCATGGCTGTTTCAAACTTGTTCTAAGTACCTATGAAACACTACTCCGAATCGCAGATATATTTGGAATAATTTTATTATTGTCTCTTGAAAATGTATGTTGTGTGTACTCATTAGAATCACCTCAATGAGGCGATTCTAATGAGTACACACAACATACCTTTAACTGAAATTGAAATGAAACCATTATTTTGCCTCCTGACATTATGCTATGATGAACCCTCAGTGTCTGGAACTACCTCTGTCTCAAATTTCCATGGTCCCCAAGGTGTTCGAGCCATTGAAGTTCGACTGTAAATGGCATATTTTCCGCCAGGTTTTGTAAAGGACAGATCTTTTTACTTCCTACTTGAGACAGAGTATTCCTCAAACAAAGCCCAGATGTTCAAAGCTAATCAAGTCATTAGTTAATATTACTTAAACTCTTATCCTGCTGAATAATTTAAATTAGCCACACCTATTTCTGACTATCAGCCAATCAGATTAAATGATATTATGTTTTTGTTCAATTTCACAAACTGAATGACAGTGCAGATCCTGATCAGTCTGCCCAGCCCATCGGAGCTTGAAGAAATAGATGGGCTGCATGATGCTTCCAAGCAGAGCTGAAACCAACTGCACATAAGTACTGGTAAACTGCTTAGAGGTTCTAAGTATGTACAGGAAAAGTGATGCGAGTTGGACCGACCATGCATATAAATCCTATTAGTTTAATTGGGTGGCAGGGCTTGAGATGTCAAAAAACAATTACCAGTAAAATTAAACACCACAACCTGTTTATTATCTTGACAAATATACGTAATAATGAGCAACCATATAAACTCCACTTTACCCATTGTATGCTAGTGGACTCTTCCATTGCTATATGTTGGACAAATCTATTAGTCATATAAGGGGTGTTAAGCCTATTTTTCTCTTTTTATTCTATTTTGATGGAAAATTCTGTCATCAAATAGTGTAGGCCCTGATCAGACGCCGCAGAACGACGGCGGCGGCGTTCTGCGGTGTCTGATCTGGGCCTGTACTGTTTGCCAAGGTACCCTTTAGTGGTTTCCCGTATACAATAGGTTAATATAAGGAAAATTTAGGTTTACAAAACTACCATAATGATCCTAGATATTGGGACAGACAGGCCTTAGCAAACAGTGCAGACCCAGATCTGACTGCTCACAAAGGAGCAGTCTGACCAGGGTCTACACTGTTTACCATTCCGTCTGCACTTTCTGGACTATTTGCTGGATCATGAAACAAATTTGTTAAAATTTTAGGAGAATTACAGTAAGTTCTCAAGGTGTCCAAATTTTTAGATTTTTACTGTATCCAGTGTTTTGCTCATTTTTGCTCGAAAACCTTTACTGTGGGTGTATATTAGAACTTCATCACTGAGGGTAGTTATTTTAGAAAGCACTCGTAATCTATGTTAGCTGCAGAAATAAGAAAAATATCACAAATTCACTTCAGCAAACTGTCATTCCTGGAGCCACAAAAGAATGAGCTACTGTAACAAGATGGCCAAGATGGCCCTTGATCGCTCACCTGATCCATAGAGTAAAAAGTGGGACCCGAAGAGGGCCATTATTGAGCCCAGGGCTATAATGTGCATAATGTTGAGGGAAGTCTAAAAAGGTGAAGCTTCATACCAAATATCAACAAAGGCTGTAATTTGAACAATCTTGGCAAAGGTCCACTAGATGAAGCGGTTTTTTAAAGATATTCCCTACATAAGCCTATGCAAAACTAAATGGCCCCGGGGCAGGGGCATTTTTTGCCTCAGGGCTATAATTTAAACAATCTTGATAGCGGTCCACTAGATGAAGCTTTACACCATATAACAAAGACATGGGCCTTGCTATTTCAGAGAAGAAGATTTTCAAAGATTATCTCTATACAGTATAGCTCCAATATATCGCGGTAGTCGGGGTCAATAGCCCGAAAACCGTGATGTGGTCGGAGCGCGATATAAGTCGCGGTAGTTTGTCGAGATGCCAATACAAGTCCCGGTGATAGTTTGGTGAGATACCGTTTATCAAGCCACACTAATGGCTTTCAGTAATGCTACCGGCCGTATTTCACCATTAAAGTAGGTTCAGAATTACTCAGTGACAGAACAAACAAAGGGGACTATGTTTACCAATTAACTTACATTCGAGAACAGCTGAAAATCTGCGTCTGAAAACATGTGATTGCTAAAATATCGAAACAGGACGCCATTTTGGATTTGCGGGTTCCCCTGGTTGCCTGTAACGGTGACAGCCAAGGGGCGCAACTACCATAAGCGCTAAGCGCTAAAGCAATTCTAGTTGTTTCCCTTGGCTTGCCAGATCTCCGAATCATTAAAATAGCGGTTGGAAAAAAAATTTTAACGTCTACCACGGGCTGAAAAACTATACAACAACAAAACTATCATTTTAATGTTTTGATTTCTGGCAAGTGTAAAAAAAATCGTCTACAACTGTCAGTCTTTTTGAGTCCTTAAATACGGTAAAACTAGACCAGTAAGTAAATCGCAATAATTGCTGCACTGTCAATTGTGAGACAAACCATCTGTGTATTTATTACAGTTCAAGTATGACACTATTGTTAATCCCTGTCATATAATTGCCACCCTGCGGTGCGTGTCGATAAGGTGTGAAAATATGGTCAAGTTACGTCTCTAATTGGCGTTTATCCGCCAATCATAAAATTTAATCCACAATCAATGTGAAAATGATTTAATCGCTCCTCAGACAACTAGCTACATCTAACGGTAGATGTTTGCATAACAAAACAGACATTTCTGCGATCTCGTGAATGGTTATGTTTTGCCGCCAAATAGCAGACGCTGGGCGGGAAAAGTCAAATGCTGTTGGCCCCTGGTTTAACCTGGTTTTAAATAAATTTTAACAACTTAAAACTCATTTTTTTTTAATTACGTATGACTTTTTAAGGGGAAAAAAAACGGGATCCACCGCGCGACCGGGATAGATTGGACATCGCAAAATATCGGAACGCAAAAATTGGAGCTATACTGTATTAGTCTATGTAAATCCAAAGGGCCCCTGGGCGGGGGCATTTGTGACCCGAGGGCTATAGTTTGAACAACCTTGGTAGAGGTCCACTAGATGAAGCTCCATACCAAATGTCAAAGACATGGGCCTTGCAGTTTCAGAGAAGAAGATTTTTAAAGATTTCCCTATATAAGTCAATGTATAACCAAAGGGTCTCTGGAGGGGGCATTTTTGGTCCCAGGGCTATAATTTGAACAATCTTGATAGAGGTCCACTAGATGAAATTTCACACCGAACATCAAAGACTTAGGCCGTGTGGTTTCAGAGAAGAAGATTTTCCCTATATAAGCCTATGTAAAACAAAAGGGCCCCGGGATGTGTGTGTGTGAATTCCGGTTTAATGTCACTTTCAACAATTTTTCAGTCATATCACATCGGTGTTGCTGGTTGCGACAGGGAGCTCAATCGCAACCACATACTGTCGTGATACGACTGAAAAATTGTTGAAAGCAACGTTAAACCTGAGGCTCACTAGATGAAGCTCCATACCGAATATCAAAGACATGGGCCTTGCAGTTTCAGAGAAGAAGATTTTTAAAGATTTCCCTTTATAAGTCTGTGTAAAACCAAAGGGTCTCGGGGTGGGGGCATTTTTGGACCCAGGGCTATAATTTAAAAAAATCTTGGTAGAGGTCTACTAGGTGAAGCTTTATACTAAATAGCAAAGACCTGGACCTTGCGGTTTCAGAGAAGATTTTTAAAGTTTTTCCCTATATAGGCCCATGTAAAACCAAAGGGCCCCGGGGCGGGAGCATTTTTGGCCCCAGCACTATAATTCAAACAATCTTGGTAGGGGTCCACTAGATGAAGCTTCATACCAAATAGCAAAGACCTGGGCCGTTCAGTTTCAGAGAAGAAGATTTTTAAAGATTTTCCCTATATAGCCCATGTAAAACCAAAGGGCCCCGGGACGGGGGCATTTTTGGCCCCAGCACTATCATTTGAACAATCTTGGTAGGGGTCCGTTAGATGAAGCTTCATACCAAATATCAAAGATCTGGGCCTTGCGGTTTAAGAGAAGAAGATTTTTAAAGATTTTCCCTCTATAAGCCCATGTAAAACCAAAGGGCCCCGGGATGGGGGCATTTTGGGCCCCAGCACCATAATTTGAACAATCTTGGTAGGGGTCCACTAGATGAAGCTTCACACCAAATATTAAAGATCTAGGCCTTGCGGTTTCAGAGAAGAAGATTTATAAAGATTTTCCCTATATAATCCTATGTAAAACCAGAGGGACCCGCGGCGGGGGCATTTTTGGCCCCAGCACTATAATTTGAACAATCTTGGTCGGGGTCCACTAGATGAAGCTGCATACCAAATATCAAAGACTTGGGCCTTGTGGTTTCAGAGAAGAAGATTTTTTAAGTTTTCGGTGAAAAAAATCTATTTTTGGCTCCTGTGACCTAGATGTGGAACGGACCAGAACCATTTAAAAAACTATGAAAGGGGACCACCTAAGGAACATTCCTGTGAAGTTTGGTCAAAATCCAATCAGTGGTTTAGGAGGAGATGTCATTTGAATAAATTGTTTATGGACACACTCACACACGCACTGACGGCGGGCGAAAAGTGATCACAAAAGCTCACGTGACAAGTGAGCTAAAAATCCTAAAAGTTTGGACACCTTGAAGATTTGCTATAATTCACCTTAAATTTTAACAAATTTTTTCATCTACCCCGAGCCGGCCTCGGTAGCTCAGTCGGATGCACGTCTGGCTGGTAATCAGGAGGATAAGGGTTCGATACTGCCAGTGTTGGCAACATTCTTTCATGGAGACAGACCATGAAATCTTTCTACCGTCATTCTCTCCCTTCCGCTGATTCCAGAAGGGCTGTTGTCAGTTTCTGGCAAAGAATGTGACTGTACTGGGTAACCGCTTATGTATAAGCTTGCCCAGGAAAAGTGTGGATAGGTAAACTGACCGGCTCAAAAATGACTTAAATAGTGTTGACTGACCTTTAAACTCCAATACAAGCAAACAAATTATAGACCCCTGCCCATCGGGACTTGAAAATGGGCTGCACGATGCTTCCATGCAGAGCTGAAACCAACTGCACATGAGTACGGGTAAACTGCTTGGAGGATCTAAGCCTGCCCAGACAAAGCGGTCCCTATTGGTTTCATTGGGCGCCAGGGCTTGAGATATCATTTCATCTCCGTGTCAGGTAAAAGTCCCATAAAATTGGAAGCAATGCCTCCAAAATGACCTATACAGTGTTGGCATGGATGTAAACCCTCAAATCAAACAAACAAATAAATTTGTTTCACGATCCAGTGATGAGACCAAAAAGAGTGGCAAACAGTGTAGACCCTGATCAGACCTCTCCATTCAGGATCAGTCTGATCTGGGTCTGCACTGTTTGCTTAGGCCTATCCGTCCCAATACTTCTATCATTATTGTATGCCACATGGTGTGTATTCCTAGTTGAGGTCCAAAGAAGAAACTGTTAGTATGAAAAAATACAAACATGATATATCAAAACTAAATGTATAGATTATAGAGAAAAATGACCTTTTATGGTAATTTTCTTAATAATCTAAACATTTTTTTGATTCATCATTAAATCATGTTATATCTAAAATTAATTTAAAATTCTCAATGTTATAAAATGGTTTATTATGTGTATGCCATACAAGTCATCTGATGAACACAATGTTCAATATACATGTAGCTGACTAATTCTGCTTGGCCCCTTTAGGATGATGGTGGTGATGATGAGATTTGGTACCCGGCAGGTACCCGGAGTTCCTCACCATCTGCCAGTACCAGACGAGTCCAAGGAAACATACAGTACATATAATAACAATGTACTCCATACGGTTATCATAGGGTGTGCCACAGATGGTGTACCAGTGCTCTCCCTTTAATGGCCGCTCTTCTGTGCAGTGAAAATCAAAATAAGGCTCATCATAGTCTTCAAGGCATAGATACTTTCTCTTTGACAAAATCTAAAACATGGAATGAATGACTTTAGCATCAAGATAAGGCGGATAGAAGATAATCAAGGGATAATTTCTTTTACTTCCTGTTTTGTTTGTTTGTTTGTAATGGAGTTTAACGGCCCAGTCAATACTATTTTAGGTCATTTTTGAGCCGATCAGTTTACCTATCCACACTTTTCCTGGGCAGGCTTATACATAAGCGGTTAACCAGTACAGTGCACATTCTTTCCCCAGAAACTGACAACTGCCCTTCTTGACGCAGGGGGAGAGAATGACAGTAGAAAAGATTTCATGATCAATCTCCAAGAAAGAATGTTGCCGACCCCAGCAGGGGAATCGAACCCGTGTCCTCCCAATCACCAGTTAGATGCGCATCTGACTGAGCTACCGAGGCCGGCTTTACTTCCTGTTAGAAACATATGTTGCGGGTACTTGTTACAATCGCCTCATCGAGGTGATTCTAACAAGTGCCCACAATATATGATTTAAAGGAGAAATAAGACAATTTATCACAGAATTATCTTTGTTTCTGTCCTTAACCTATAGCTATGATGTCAATAATGATCTAATGATCACAAACATGATGGCACAAGGTTTTAAACCTTTTTTTCAAGCTCCATCTGGGCTTGAAGAAATAGATGGGCTGCATGATGCTTCCACACAGAGCTGAAACCGACTGCACACGAGTACTGGTAAACCGCTAAGAGGATCTAAGCCTGCCCAGGCAAAGCGATGTGAGTCGGACCATCCATGCTTCCAAGAATTAAATCCAAACCACATGCACATCCTCATATCATGGAGAAAACACATGCCAAGTTTTAAAATGATTGTTATAAAACTGAAAGCAGAGTTGCGATGACAAGAGGTACCTACTGTATATCAATTGAAGGTTAAAATTGACTAAGTTCACAATTTGGAAAAAGTGACAAAAATTTATCCAAGATTCATATCCAAACCACATGCACATCCTCATACCATGGCAAAAGCACCTGCAAAGTTTCAAAAATGATTGGTATAAAACTGTAAGAGGAGTTGCGATGACAAGAGGTACCTACTGTATATCAATATTTCAATATTGAAGGTTAAAAATAACTATAAGTTCACAATGTGAAAAAAATTGATCCCAGAATTATGTAAAACCACATGCACATCCTCATACCATAGCACAAGAGGGCCATGATGGCCCTGGATCGCTCACCTGATCCATAGAGTAACAAGTGGGCCCCGGGGAGGGCCATTATTGACACCAGGGCTATAATGTGCATAATGTTGAGGGAGGTCTGAAACGTTGAAGCTTCATAATTTGAACAACCTTGGCAAAGGTCCACTAGATAGAGCTTCACACCAAATATCAAAGACCTGGGCCTTGCGGTTTCAGAGAAGAAGATTTTTTTAAGATATTCCATACATAAGCCTATGTAAAACCAAATGGCCCCAGAGCGGGGGCATTTTTGGCCTCAGGGCTATAATTTAAACAATCTTGATGGAGGTCCACTAGATGAAGCTTCACACCAAATATCAAAGACCTGGACCTTGCAGTTTCAGAGAAGAAGATTTTCAAAGATTATCTCTATATAAGTCTATGTAAAACCAAAAGGGCCCCGGGACGGGGGGCATTTGTGGCCCAAGGGCTATAATGTGAACAATCTTGGTAGAGGTCCACTAGATGAAGCTCCATACCGAATATCAAAGACATGGGCCTTGCAGTTTCGGAGAAGAAGATTTTTAAAGATTTCCCTATATAAGTCTATGTAAAACCAAATGGTCTTGGGGCGGGGGCATTTTTGGTCCCAGGGCTATAATTTGAACAATTTTGATAGAGGTCCACTAGCTGAAATTTCACACCAAATATAAAAGACCTAGGCCTTGTGGTTTCAAAGAAGAAGATTTTTAACGATTATCCCTATAAAAGTCTATGTAAAACCAAAGGGCCCCGAGACGGAGGAATTTTTGGTCCCAGCACTCTAATTTGAACAATCTTGGTAGGGGTCCACTAGATGAAGCCCCATACCAAATATCAAAGACCTGGGCCTTGCAGTTTCAGAGAAGATTTTTAAAGATTTTCCCGATATAAGCCCATGTAAAATCAAAGGGCCCCAGAGCGGGGGCATTTTTGACCCAGGGCTATAATTTGAACAATCTTGGTAGAGGTTTACAAGATGAAGCTTCATACCAAATACTAGAGAAAGCGACCTCAAGGTCACTGTGGGGGGTAGGACATGCATCAATGAAATCTTCAGTGTAGGTATCAACTAAATCTATCAAAGGGTTTAGAAGATACAATCTCTCAGAAATTTTGACGCAAAACTTTAACCAAATGTATAACTTTTAAGTCTGTGACATCAAGGTCACTGTCGGGGCTGGGACATGCATCAATGAAATCTTAAGACCAGTATGAAACTTCAGTGTAAGTATCAACTAAATCTATCAAATGGTTCGAAAGTAACAATCTCCTAGAAACTTTGACGCAAAACTTTAACCAAAATGTTAACGGACGGACGGACAGAGGGACCAATGGACGGACGGACGGACGGACGGACAGACAAATGGAAGGATGGACGGACAGACGAACGAAAACAATATACCCCCATCATACTTTGTATGCCGGGGGGGGGGGGGAAATCAAAGACCTGGGCCTTCGGTTTCAGATAAGATTTTTAAAGATTTTCCCTATATAAGCCCATGTAAAACCAAAGGGCCCTGGGGCGGGGCATTTTTGGCCACAGCACTATAATTTGAACAATCTTGGTAGGGGTCCACTAGATGAAGCTTCATACCAAATATCAAAGACCTGGGCCTTGCGGTTTCAGAGAAGAAGATTTTTAAAGATTTTTCATGTAGAAGCCCATGTAAAAGCAAAGGGCCCCGGGGCGGGGGCATTTTTGGCCCCAGCACTATAATTTGAACAATCTTGGTAGGGGTCCACTAGATGAAGCTTCAAACCAAATATCAAAGACCTTGGCCTTGTGGTTTCAGAGAAGATTTTTTAAGATTTTCCTTATATAAACCCATGTAAAACCAAAGGCCCCGGGGCGGGGGCATTTTTGGCCACAGCACTATAATATGAACAATCTTGATAGGGGTCCACTAGATGAAGCTTCATACCAACTATCAAAGACCTGGGCCTTGCGGTTTCAGAGAAGAAGATTTTTAAAGATTTTCCCTATATAAGCCCATGTAAAACCAAAGGGCCCCGGGGCGGGGTCATTTTTGGCCCCAGCACTATAATTTGAACAATCTTGGTAGGGGTCCACTAGATGAAGCTTCATACCAAATATCAAAGACCTGGGCCTAGCGGTTTCAGAGAAGAAGATTTTTATAGATTTTCCATATATAAGCCCATGTAAAACCAAAGGGCCCCGGGGCGGGGGCATTTTTGGCCCCAGCACAATAATTTGAACAATCTTGGTAGGGGTCCATTAGATGAAGCTTCATACCAAATATCAAAGCTCTGGGCCTTACGGTTTCAGAGGAGAAGATTTTTTAAGATTTTCCCTATATAAGCCCATGTAAAACCAAAGGGCCCCGGGGCGGGGGCATTTTTGGCCCCAGCACTATTATTTGAACAATCTTGGTAGGGGTCCACTAGATGAAGCTACATACCAAATATTAAAGACCTGGGCCTTGTGGTTTCAGAGAAGAAGATTTTTTAAGTTTTCGGTGAAAAAAAATCTATTTTTGGCTCCTGTGACCCAGATGTGCAACGGACCGGAACCATTTGAACAACTTTGAAAGGGGACCACCTAAGGATCATTCCTGTGAAGTTTGGTCAAAATCCACTCAGTGGTTTAGGAGGAGATGTCGTTTGAAGAAATTGTTTACGCACGGACGGACGGACGGACGGACGCACGCACGGACGACGGACGACGGACAAAACGTGATCCCAAAAGCTCACCTCGTCACTACGTGACGGTGAGCTAAAAAACACATTCAAGGTTTCAAAATGATTGGCATAAAACTGTCAGAGGAGTTGAGATGACAAGAGGTACCTACTGTATATCAATTGAAGGTTAAAATTGACTAAGTTCACAATGTGGAAAACATGACAAAAATTGATCTGAGAATTATGTGTAAACCACATGCACTTTCTCATACCATGGCAAAAACACATGCCAAGTTTCAAAATGATTGATATAAAACTGTAAGAGGAGTTGCGATGACCACACACCCAGTGTAAAATGTTGACAGAAAGACGGATGGACAACCGGATGGAAACTTGCAGCCTATGTCTTCCTGCTAAAGCAGGTGCGACAAAAATGATCATTAAGGGCCATTTTTCTTTATAGTTTATACATTTTTGTTTGGAGGTTGTTAAGCAAATTTATTTTCAGCTTTTCACCCCAACAATAGCGTAAATAAGAGGTTGTTTTGTTCTACGACAAATATCACAAGCTGTGCCATGTTGTTTCCTTTTTTTTCATAAACCTTGTCTCAAGAAAAGCTGACTCGGGCCTGGTTGTTCAAAACATTGTTAGCTTAATGAGCTCATTACTGGTTATATTAACTGTTCTAGCAACTTCAATAGCTAATAGTCTGGTATTTTTGCTGCAAAAAATATTAGCAAATTTGCCATATTAAATGATCAAAGTTTCAACCATTTGTTAATTTTGAACAACTGGTCCAAGGTGAGACACTTACCAGTCTGCTCAGTTACTCAGACTATCAAGAATCTTGAAATTTTAGATATAGAAACTAGAGGTATTGTAGTATCATAGGAATGAACAATGTGCTGCTCAGACTGTACTGACGCACATTGATCTGTACCTTTGTTAGCAGCTGACTAAAACAGGATTTCTCATGATATGGCTCACATGTAACATGAGTTACATCACATGGTAATGTTGTAAAATATTATCACACTGTCCATGACTATGTATTTTTTGTAGCAGCTATTTTATTCATTTCCTATGCGTGAAATAGGAAGAAAAATGCTCTGACAAAAAGAACAACAGTAAAATTCTGTGCCAGCAAAAATTCTTTTCCTTTAAACATCTTTAAAACTGTTTCAGCATTTCTTTCTCTGTGTTTTCTACACCCACTGTCTCCTAATAAGAGACCACTTTGTTTGTTTGTTTTGGAGTTTAACGACCCCGTCAACACTATTCTAGGTCATTTTTGAGGCGGTCAGTTTACCTATCCACACTTTTCCTGGGCAGGCTTCAGTAAGCGGTTATCAAGTACAGTGCACATTCTTTCGCCAGAAACTGACAACTTTCACGCATTAGGAGTGAGTTTCACGATTTTTCCATCCATTTTGACCTCACGATCGTGTAGCCAAAATAAGGCAAAAATCACGATTTTTCCACCTCCTCACGCTTGGTATTGTTATCAGCCATATTGTTTGTGGATAGTCATTTGGAATATCTTGGATTTCTTCACTATCTATTTTGGAGATGGAAAAACCCTGACTATATTTTTAGCTGTATTGACTATTTTTAACCCAATGATAGATTACCCTGTACCCACAAACAAATGCAAGTTGCCAACAGTTTTTTTTCTGTATGAGCATGAACAGGGATGCCCTTTGCTGATCTTTTCATGTAAGTATGTTTGAACAATTATCTAATCTCTCCCAGATGTAATGAAAGTAAATATTTACCTGTGAATGAGCAATGTCACGTATTTTCGTGACTACGAAAATCGTAGTTTTTATCTCTCAAACTAAGAATTGTATTATTATTTGGTAATGAATGTTCTAACACTTCAGAAACAATTGTTTTGCAAAATAAAGGCTGTTATAGTAAGACATTAAGCACTCCTTGCAATTGCATGAAAACTGTTTCTGAGTAAAAGAACCTAATTTCAGACAGATCACGTATTCAGACAATCTTTAGTTATTGCAAATACTGTTATTATTGAAGCTTAAGTATATTATACCAGTGATTTTTTGGATAATACATAAAATGTAAACATACAATTTTTCTGATTATACTAGTGGACTGGAGTGTGTCTACTAGTTTGAAAAAAATCTCCCCCATGGAAATTTTGGGGAAAGTATTCACAGCGCTTTATTCCATCGAAAAATGCCGTGACATGCAGAATCTCCCCCATGAAAAATTTGAAAAGTTGGCAGGTATTCTGACAACTGCCCTTCTTGAATCAGCGGAAGGGAGAGAATATTTGAACAGTCCCAGAGGTGGTCTTAATATAGGAATTTTACTGTACATTCATTATCAATTCATATGAAAATGTCTACACAACGCCGAGCAAAGAGAAATATATGTGGATGTACAGGCTGTTTGGAGTCTACACTATGTGAGCATGCCTGTAAACACATTTTGGCTACTCCTAAATGTTGCTCATATCACAGCACACCTTATTACACACCAACCTCTTTGTAACATTACTTTTGGGGTCAAAAGCTGAAAATGTGTTAGTTAAACCACCATCCTGGGGGGTAGGGGGGAGGGCAAAACCACCAAACCATGGTATCTAGATCAAGCAAACCAGGATGCTTGCATAAAAGTTGCCATTCCTCAATGCAAGCTTGTACCAAGTATCATTAATAAAGGTCTTATAGTTCTTGAGAATAGGGTGAACTCTAGGGTTGAGGTTATAGATCACTAAGTCAGTGAACCACGAAAGGCCTGCATTGTAGCTGTCATTCCTAGATGTAAGTTTGTACCAAATATTATTAATAGGGCCCTTATAGTTTTTGAGAAAGAACAGGAATATTAGGGTGAATGCTAGGTTTGACGAAATAGTTCACGAAGTCAGTGAGCCATGAAATGTAAGTCAAGGTCAAATATGGATGCATGCATTAAAGTTGCCAGCCTTAGATTCAAGTTTATACCAAGTATCATTAATGAAACTCTTATAGTTCTTGAGAAATGAACTTGACCATTAGGGTGAATGCAAGGGTGGTCGCAAATGTTGGCGGCTTGACAAACAGATGGATGGACAGACAAATGGAAGGTAAACTGGACTCCTATATCATGCCAAACTAATAGCAGGCATGACAAAAAAAGACCATTGTGGTAATTTTTCAATATAATCTATACATTTTTTATCCATCTTCAAACTGTTATATTCATTCAAAACCATATGTTGTAATGAACAGTGTTCAGTAATTTATATTTAATTTCTATTGATACAGGAGCCTTTTTCGTGATGTACTTTCGGTTCTAAAAATAGAACGGGAAAAACCCTAGCCGTCAATGTCGTATTGCTTCAAGGCAGTGGGACAGATAAAGTGTTGATTAAACAGTGGAATTCTTTTGAAATTTTGGTGAATTCTAATGTAAGATAATGGGAGAAACACTGATATGCTGACAGATGTGAAATTTTGCATTAAGAAAACATGCCTATACAAATACATTATCAATTTTCCTGCCCCCCAAAAAATGGAAATTTTAAGATGAAAATTTGTGATATTTTTCTTATTTCTGCTCAAAACATAGATTGTGGGGATTCAATAGAACCGCCTCGACGAGGCAGTTCTATCGATTACCCACGATCTAAGTTTCTGAGCAGAAAAAATAATGTTCACCCCTGTAAACCCCACTTTTACTATATAAAAGTGGGGTTGAGGGTGTCAAAATCGCATATGCGTGTTTTTCATGATGGCAAATCCCAAGTGTTATTTTTAGTTAACTGCTCTTGAAGATATATTGTACGTACGACACTACAGGTCCTCTCTCTCTCACTCATTCTCTCTCTCTCACTGAGTTTGCCATGGCCTACATGTTGCTCTCTCTCTCTTAGTGTACCAGCAATTAGCATAAATGTAAATTCCAGTTTGTCGTTAAATAACTCCACGTCAACTGACATGTAATGTGTCAACAACGTCGTGTCTACATCAAACCAACAGCAAAACGATACACTGAATTTGACTTTGCAACGTCGATGAAACTTCAGAACATTTCGTTGAGGATAATACGGGGTGGCTTAATAAAATGTCATTTGCCCAGTGCTCAGACCCATCAAGACTCAGTGGGACTGGAACATTGAATTCAAAACAAACGTGGAACACCCTTTCAGTGCATGAGAATGAAACACTCCTTCGCAAGTGCAAGGTTTAACATTAAAATCCGGTGTTCAACCTGCCCAGCCCTTACATTAATGGCTTATTAGCTTAGCTCTACAATATCTTCTTGGATACAGGGATCAGTCAAACCTCTATCTCATCTCAATGATCACGTGACATTGAAGTGAGTTGGAGTGGGTGTCGACGGCACGAAGCCGAACCAACGTTGACTCGATGCCCGTCCGTCAGTCCACTCATTAGTTTATTTTGACTGTCAGTATGTTTATGTGTCTGTCTAACTGTCTGTCCCTTTGTCTGTTAGTCAGTCAGTTTGTCTGTCTGTCCGTCTGTCTGTATGTCTATCTGTCTGTCTCAATCACAACCAATTTACTCAATATGTTCAGTCATATCCCTCAAATATAACGTAAATCAGTTTGTTTTAGATGATATTTATAAGCCTCAGGTTTACTGTCACATCATATTTGTCAGTTCCAATGTATTTAATTGTACATGATGCTTGCTAGATATAAAATATTGTTTAAACCAAAACAAACTTAGTCTGTCCGCATGAATCTTCAATTTATTAAAATGCACATGTAGACAGATCGCTGTACATGTTTCTAACTGCACTTCCAGACAGATCTTTTTGAATTTTTTTTAAAAGATCGTTGGACAATATTGTAAACATTTTAAGTTCCGCCAATACATTTGAATAGCGATGGCCATTTCAATTGACGGCCAGTGCTTTGCGCATGCGCAAGAATGACGTCATAAACAGAATTCCTAAAACCTCCTATAGGTGTACTCACATGACCAAATGGTGTCTGTACTGGTTCCTTCTCCTGACAGGGACCAGCTGGTTCATGAAGTCCTATTACCACATTGTTTTCTGGTTTTGATGTGAACACAAGGTAGATGAAGTAGGTGTAGTGGACTATTACAATAGTCATAATCTCATCTAAAGGTTCTGTAAATAAACCATATTCACCTTATTTGCATTATCTGCTGGTTCCTAGTCTGAACATTATAAGTGTTGGAAAAACAGGTAACCAGACCCCCCTGACCTTGAAAGGTCAGGGGGGTCTGGTAACCTGTTTTTCCAATATTGACAATGTGCAAACTGGAAGAAAACAAGTAATGCAAATATGGTGAATGCATTACGTAAAATGCCTATAATTTTGACCTCCTTAAACCCCTCTTTTATTTTATTAAGTAAAAATAGAGTTTACAGGGGTGTACATTATTTTTCTTATTTCTGCTCAAAACATAGATTGTTGGTACTCATTAAAACTGCCTCACTGAGGCAGTTCTAACAAGTACCCACAATCGGTTTTGAGCAGAAATATGAAAAATATGAGAATTTTTTATCTGTAAATTTTTAGTTTTGGTGGTAAAATTTTAAATATATTTGAATAGGAATGTTTTTGTAATGACAAACCTTGTCTTCGGGGTTTATGACTGGGTAAGACACTGGGTCTGCTTAGCTACATTGATTAGCTATCTGATCTGGGCATGCACTGTTTGCCAGGGTATGCATTTTGGGGTTTCTGGTACTAAATGGGTTAAAATGGCAAGAATTGAAAAATCAATATTAAAATCAATATTTCAACGAAGAGGTTTTGTATGATTCTTTCGCAAATATTTAGACTGGTAATAATACATGTAAGTGGTAAATTCATTATCCTAAATAATGAGAGAAACCAGCCTGGCAGAAGCTATAAGGAAATCTCTTTTAACCCTTCTCTTGCTGAATATTCAGATTAGCCACACCCATTTCTGTCTTTGAACCAATCAGATAAGTTGATGTAATTTATTCCTACAAATTCATAAATTGAATGTCAAACAGTGTAGATCCTGATCAGATGGCTTCTCCAGAAGCCATCTGATCTAGATCTACACTGTTTCCAAAGATAGGGGTTGTCGTGAACAGAATGATAAGAGTTAAGGGTCTGGACCATTTTCTTTTCTGTGAAAATAATACTATAGACACATCATTTGACAGCATTAGTCTTTCTTAAGGCAATCCTTTAGAAGCAAGGAATACACCATAGAAATGACAATTGTAGTGTGCAATTTTCTCTGGGCCAGACTAGCTAGTTTCAGCCAATTATTCCTCATTAAGACCCAAATGCCACAGTGAATCAATGTCAGAACTAAAAGGACTAGAAAATATAAACTACACTATGATGAAGGGCAAGGGAGACTTTTACAGCTTCCACATACTCACTAGACAGCAGCCTAAGTAGTTAACCAGAACAGTATACTTTCTTTCACCAATAACTGACAATTGACCTGCTTTTCCCCCTTTTCTGTTATGCACAGGAATTCCTGGGCCTTGAATCTGTGTATGGGAGAGAAGGGCAATAGAAATATTTCATGAAACAAGTTACTTCCCTCGACAGTGTTTTTTATTAGGTGGAAATATCAAAGCATTTACACTCTTGCATGTATTAAATATATACTGACAGTTCAATGCAGACAACCAACTGCAGGAAACCTTGATACCCAGTATATAGAGAAGTGGCTGTTTATAGCTATCAGTTTATGCAATCAAATATTTCTGTTTGGATCCGTTTTTCAACCATATTATGAGCTGTACAATTTCATGCATACTTACTGATTTTACTAGAGACAGTTCTATCTGCATTTCTATCTCCCATCCAGACAATGAGACCAAAGACAACAACCAACATCATTACACAGACTTCAGTATGTATGCCAAATGTGTCATGAAGAGGGTGATAGATGAACACAAACTGTATTACTCCCAGAGGAAAACCCAACATGGATGCTAGAAGGCAGCATATACATTCCTTGATGAAACTGAAAAATAATACAGTAAAACTTTGCTATTTAGACAAGCTAAAATTTAGACTGATTCTTCTGCAAAAACTACTTGCATTTTTCAACAAAAATACCCATGCATTAGATATCGGTATTGCCATTTTACATAGTTTGTGGGATAATATTGTCAGAACTTGTAGCCCAACCCCACTGCTACTTGAGGCAATAAAACATGTTTAAACTAACTACAGTAATATGTATGTATTAAGACCACTTTTGGGACTGTTAAAAAGTGCTCCTTAAGAACACTTTTGAACAGTCCCAAAGTTGGTCTCTGAACAGGATACACCTGGTGTAGAAAACAAAGAAAGAATAACTGAAAAATTCTTAATATGCTTTTAAAAACATATTTATCAAATTTTAAAACAAATTAGAGTATAACTTGGTCTCTTTTGCTCCAGCATTTCAGCGGTTTATTGCTGTTGAGTCCTCACAGTTGTTTTATCTCCGTGGTTGTTTGATTTTTGTGTTCACGGAGATGTTGCACTGATGAGTTAGGAGGCCATCATGCAGACTGAATCAATTATTTGTCTAAATCGGAAATAAGGGCATGGATTGTGGCCACATAAAATCGATTTAAGCCCCCCAGTGGAATTCGTTTCACTGACCGTTCCAAGGCGGTTCTTCTGTCTGTTTATTTTTGTTATGGTTTGTCTTTGAGTGTGTGTATCGCTTATATTATTTTGTTTTGGATAGCCAATTAGCCATTTTGTGGGAAAGTGGCTGTCCTTTTGGCTTTCCGCTGTTGATATTTCCATTAGGGTCTAGTTGTTTCATGCTTGTGTTTCTTTCCCTTGTTGTCTCTGATGGGAGCTGTGGGTTAATTATATTGAGTCCTGATCATTGCCTTCACTTCTATTTAGTCTTAACCCTTATCTTGCTGTTCATGACAGCCCATATCTTTGGAAACAGTGTAGATCCAGATCAGATGGCTTCTGAAGAAGCCATCTGATCAGGATCTACACTGTTTGACATTCAGTTTATGAATTTGTAGCAATATATTACATCAACTAATTTGATTGGTTGATAGACAGAAATGGGTGTGGCTTAAATGAATATTCAGCAAGAGAAGGGATAATTTTAGGTGGTCTTAATAGCGGAATTTTACTGCAATTTGATATTATACTTGCTAGAAGAGTTGAAGTTTTGACATCTTACATGTTTATTATGCTGAAGTGGCTTAGAATAACTGGGAATAGGAAACTAACAGCAGTGTTATTAAGAAGTTGTGATGCACATGAAGCTAAGGAAAGATATTTCTTGCACACCAGACAAGGAAATCAGTGATTTTACCCTGGGATAGAAATTTATGTTCTGACCCTTGTGTTCCGACCCAGGCAACTAACATAAATGCGCTTCATTTCTATTCAACTGCCATAACTACTTCCGCACTACTTTTATTTTGCAAACAATATACATGTGCAAGCTGTCAAAACTAACCGGAGGTGTTGTGCAAGAAAAAGAATCCAATATGGGGTTCTGTTGCAGATGGGCGTTTCCAACCATCGGGATGAACGTGCTGAGCGGAACCTCGGTGTAGCCTCAGTTCCGCTCAGCACGGTCATCCCTCGGGTTGAAAACGCTCATCTGCAACAGAACCCCATATCAGATTCTTATATTCTGTGATACAAACCCATAAACTGTCTTTCACTCACCCAGAATATTGATATGTACTCTTTTCCTGATCTAACAACTTATGACTAGCATGGAAAACAGCTGTAAACCCCGCGGAAAATGTGATGTGGAAATAGTAACTTGTCCATGGAACCCAGTAATGACGGTCGTATATGTTTGGATCAGTGTCATGCCAGGTCCAGAAGAGGTTTTTAACCCCGAGAATATCGTAAGGTAAATCCAACATTACGGCTGATAAACCAACTGAAAAAGATAAGATGCATAGCTCTGGATAAGGGGAAGTTGTTACGAGATGGAATAGGAAACCTCTCTGGTGCTTATGCACATCTAAATTATTTTAGTAGATATATGGTAGGGCGGTGCGAGTGAAATATTTTAGGTGAAATATGGTACGCAAACTATGCTGCTCCATGAACAAGTCATGCACATATCATACGATGTATGCATGAGTGGTTTATAGAGAGCTGTTTTTACAATACAGGGGGCCGCTATAAGGCTGAGTCCTATAGAATTTGCCTAAATATCGGCAACCGCCAAATTGTGCCATATATTATTTTCATTCCCGTCACGTGTTGTGAGGGTGTTCGTTTTAACAGGAGTCATGGCATTGATTTATAGGGTCGTTTCATCAATTTTTCCTATGGGAAATGTACTATTTGAACGCAAATCCATTATCTACTCGATTTTTGCTATCTAGCTTTGTTTGTGGCCGGTATCTCCACTTCGCCACGAACAAAGCAAGGTAATATGAGTAGGCATGATTTTCTGGTAGTATTCATAGATATATAAACCCTGGAAAAAACGAACACTTTAGCAGCAGGTCAAGTGGTAACGTGTACCCACAACATCGTGTCGGGAGATAGAAAGTATATTGAAAGGTATGTTAAATCTATGTTTAGTATTATTTTTGTATGAACATGCTTGTAGGTTTTGGAGGGGTTTACTTCTAGTATACCCCAACTTTCTGAAGCCTATTCTGAATTCACTGTTGAGGCCTGTAGTGATTAGGCTACTAGCTTTGCCAGCTAGACGTCGCAGGATCGATCCCAGGCTTCTCCAGTAGTAGAATGAGTCTTTCTACGTGAGGTCCTGTCTCATGCTGACCCTAGATGTTGGTGAGACGTAAAGTTTAGACACCCGCTCATTCTGGATTCATTTAGGCTTTTACACCCCTTTTGTAGAATGTAATTAATAAACGCCGGGTCACTTGTTTGATCCATGACTTTTGACTAGCTGTGGTTAGAAAACCGTGGTTCCGTCCCAATATGATATTAGGTGTAGAGGGGACGTAAACTTAAGACGGGTTTAACCATATCTTCATCATCAGGGCAAACTCTTACAAGAGCCTGTTGGGTTATCCGTGATGATGAACCGTAATGAATTTTATTTTACAAGCATGTTCACGTTGATTAGAAATAATTTTGTTCAAGAAGAATTACGAGTTCATTTTGTAATGATGCCGTTTTTGTCTGATAACTCAGTTTGTGCATGTATGTACATATAAAGAACGTGATGATGCTAAGTGGGAGTATTTGGTCGCCACACGTCATAACGGCCTGAGCGGTGGGGATGACGTCGGCTGCGTCATCGGCGTCGCGAGGACGGTTGTGACGGGGTGCCTACCAAATAGAGAGAATTTACGGCAAACAGTGTTGGCCCTTATGAGACACTAACAAATGTTGTGGATTATAGATGAAAATCTTCTGTTGTAGTTTCTATCTGTTATTAATGTATTGAATTTGTGAATAGCTATATTTGTGAGCCGTGTCGCGGAGAAGGATATGAAATAGAGATTGTTATGTTTCCTGTAATTGGCAGCTGGCCAGATAGCGCAAAGGCGTGGTCTGTTCAATAGCCTCTTACTTGTGATAATGTAGGGAGCACAAATTTGATGAGTATTATGCTCAGTAGTAGTGAGCATTAATTGATTTCTGTAGTGCTCAGTAAGGAAACATGAACTTTGAGTATTATTGTGTCAAGCGCTGGGTGCTGATAATTTGATGCACAGTCAAGTTGAGTTCTGCTGTACGGTTATTTGCCGCATGCACTAATCAGCCTGTATGTCTGGTCGGCGCATGCGCAATAACGGTATATGCATGAACATATTCTTACTTCTCCGGGAGGGGGATCATGATATAGCATGTATGTTTTGTGACTCGTTTCTAGTCCCGTTATCGTAATTTGCAGGCACAACAATGTGTGACCTGCTGCTCCCTGCTTCATAGCAGCAGGTACTGGTACGACGCTAGGCGTTAGGGTCCAGCAAGGGCGGACAGACCGCCGTAATCAGCGCCTACCAGGGTAGAAGCAGAATCTAAATCATTGTTCGTTGTAAACAAATGTGAGACCATGGAAGAGGTCAACTTACCTGCAGGTTATTTGGACGATCACTAAACCTCTGATCAGCAAACGTGATCGCTAAACCTATGATTATCAACTATGTTGATAGACTAGTTCTACTAGTTCGCGAGAGGAAGTTTAACGCGAGTGGGGGATTCACCCTAAGTTATAAACTGGCCAGTCGCGTCTTGTGTTGTTTCTTTTTTGTTTTTGTTGTTGTTTTGGTTGTTTGCTTCTGTAGGTATTCACGTCACCCGTTCCGAGCACAGAACATTGTTTTGCCTTCGGAGCGGACGTCGTGAGTTGGCTACAGAAGCAACAAATTGTGATGTTTTGTGTTTGTAAGCGTTGTATGTAGATACTGTAAATAATTCATGTCATTCATCTAACATCTTTCTTGTGCCTTACCCACAGCTGCCCGTACACCTGTCAGAGATCACGCTCGGTTGTCTTGTCAGCATGGGGGTTTGCGGGACGCCGTAAACCCACATGTAACAGAAGTATTGAGGATATTTCTTTAACAAAAGGGCCATGATGGCCCTGAATCGCTCACCTGAATCCAAGATGTTTCAAAGCTTATGGAAATGAAGGAGGAGTCATTTGAAGGTTTTTCTATTTTTAGCTGTAGTGACCATTTTGTTTAGCAGAGCAGAATGATTTTGGCAATTTTCAAAGAGGGTCTCTCAAGGAACATTCCTGTGAAATTATTTTCAAATCGAGCTATTTGCCTAGGATGAGATGTAATTTAAAGGTTTTTCTATTTTTAGCTGTGGCGACCATTTTGTTTAATGGAGCCAAACAATTTAGGCAATTTTGAAAGAGGGTCACTCAAGGAACATTCCTCTGAAAATATTTTCAAACCAAGCCATTTGCCTAGGATGAGATGTCATTTAAAGGTTTTTCAATTTTTAGTTCTGGTGGCCATTTTGTTTAATGGAGCTGAACGATTTAGGCAATTCTGAAAGAGGGTCACTCAAGGAACATTCCTGTGAAATTATTTTCAAATTGGGCCATTTGCCTAGGAGGAGATGTCATTTGAAGGTTTTTCTATTTTTAGCTCTGGTGTCCATTTTGTTTAACAGAGCGGAACAGTTTAGGCAATTTTGAAAGAGGGTCATTCAAGGAACATTCCTTGGGAAATAATTTTCAAATTGGGCCATTTGCCTAGGAGGAAATGTCATTTAAAGGTTTTTCTATTTTTAGCTCTGGTGGCCATTTTGTTCAACGAAGTGGAACGATTTAGGCAATTTTGAAAGAGGGTCACTCAAGGAACATTCCTGTGAAACTTTTTTCAAATAGGGCAACTTGCCAAGGAGGAGATGTCATTTAAAGGTTTTTCTATTTTTAGCTCTGGTGGCCAATTTGTTTAACTAAGCAGAACCATTTAGGCAATTTTGAAAGAGGGTCACTCATGGAACATTCCTGTGAAATTATTTTCAAATCAGGCCATTTGCCTAGGAGATGTCATTTAAAGGTTTTTCTATTTTTAGCTCTGGCGGCCATTTTGTTTAACAGAGTAGAATGATTTTGGCAATTTTGAAAGAGGGTCACTCAAGGAACATTCCTGTGAAATTATTTTTCAAATCGGGCCATTTGCCTAGGAGGAGATGTCAGATAATGGTTTTTCTATTTTTAGCTCTGGCTGCCATTTTATTTAACGGAGCGGAACAGTTTAGGCAATTTTGAAAGAGGGTCACTAAAGGAACATTCCTGTGAAATTATTTTCAAATTTGGCTATTTGCCTAGGAGGAGATGTCATTGAAAGGTTTTTCTATTTTTAGCTCTGGTGGCCATTTTGTTTAACGGAGCAGAACAATTTAGGCAATTTTGAAAGAGGGTCACTCTAGGAACATTCCTGTGAAATTCTTTTCAAATCGGGCCATTAGCCTATGAGGAGATTTCATTTAAAGGTTTTTCTTTTTTAGCTCTAGTGGCCATTGTTGTTGTTGTTGTTGTATCGTAGAGTTCCCACGCTTCTTTATTCGTGGCACACGTCTAGAACGTTAAAGTTAGGTTCTTGGAAATTCTTAAAAGCTCGTAAACTGGTGATCTATATTACATGTGCTGTAATTTAAACTTAAACTTATGTGCTGTAAATTTTATACATGTAGACTGTCTGTTTCCTTATGTTTTCCACGCGTCAGGGTTCTGTCGCAGAGCCACAAGTCTTCTCATATGTATTCTGAATATGTACTCGCGCGTATAGAGTTAAAGCAACCCCAACTTTTCAAAGGCTAGCTTAGTTGTATCTATGATCACTGTAGCATCCAATGTGAGCTGTGTAAGAAGTTCTGAATCGTGTAGTTGTTGAAGGAGGTCCTCTGGGAGAATCTGACTGTTAACTAGCTTCTTCAAGTAGTAATCTCTATCAGTCCTAAAAAATTCACATTTCCCAATGAAATGCTGACGTGTTTCAGGTGCAGAATGACACAACTTACAAGTTGAATTCACATTGTATTGATTAAAAGCAGCCCTATTTGCCTGAAGAATGTATGTCCCCGTTAGAAGTTTACATTTTATCTGTGCCCGTTTACTGTCATGAACATTGTCTCTCACAGTAGACCATACATGATGACAACTGCCAACCTTCAAAATATCAGGGTTTACATATTTAGTTGAGGATTTGCTTGTAATATCAGACTTCCAAGATGATTCAGCCATATCAGTTATTTTGTGGTTAAGTGTTTTTTTCCAATCCTCTTTGGAAGGAGGTGAGCATAGCAGACTAAAAATGGACGGAAGTCCATAATGCTCTAAAATGCTTTTGATATAAGTGAAAATACTCTCTCTGGGCGAGTCTCTCATGACTAATTGTCTTTGTGCTATTTCTAGTTCAATTGAGTTTTCCTGACTGATCATATTGACAAAGATACTTAGGAGATTTTATGCAGCATGGCTTCCATAGGCAGGATCCCGAGGAGAGCTAAGGAAGCAGAACTCGAGGTGTTATCAGGTAGACCCTGAAATTGCTTCAGACATTTTCTCTGGAACTTTTCAAGATTTTCAATATCCCTTTTTTTGAGAAGCTGGACCTCTAGCCCATACAAAAGTCTGGGGACTACGAAGGTAGACCATATATGACCATTCTGGTAAGCCTTTAACCCACTGCCCCCATGAAACCCTGCCTCCATCAAAGGGTAAGCAGTTTTCCTGCCTAGGGCTATCTTACCCTCCACATCCACAGCTCCTGATGTGCTCCTTAGTATCCCTAAGTGAACAGCAGAATCTGTTTTGTCCACCCTTTCCCCTGATAGAAAAATGTCGAAGTCAGTATCTTTGTTCTTACATCTGGTGTACCACAAAAGATGGCTTTTTGTAGGATGTATGCAGTATCTTTCTCTGTCTGCGTTGTTCTCTACGTCCCACACCATTATTTGCATTTCAGACTTATTCCTGGCTAACAGGGCAAGATCATCTGCCACGGTGATGTGTGGTATTCCTATAGAACCGATCTTGAAGCCTTCATACCTTTCCTCCAACTGTAGCAACAGAGGGTTGTTATACCGTTTATAGTGGCCTGTTGAGAGAATTCCACCCTGCCGAACGCCTTGTTTGATGTTAATGGGGTGTGACAATTCTCCTGCCCATTTGATTCTGGAGGAACAGTCGGAGTAGAGGTCACTCAAGAGGAGCCAGTCGTCTCCGTGAATGCCATCTAGGTACAATTTCCTTAGTAGGGAGTTCTGGTCAACCACGTCAAACGCCTTTTGGGTGTCTAATGTAGTGAGGAATAGATCTTGTTTCATGTTTGAAGCCTCTAGAACACATTCTGTCAGAATAAGTGCAGCGTTTAGTGATGAGCATCCCGCTGAAAAGCCTTTCTGTAATCTTGACTGCGAGTCTTGTAAGATTCTATTATGACGCGAGTTCAGTATGTGCTCGAGTATCTTCAGGAGGACGGGGGGTGACGGTAATTCCTCTGTAATTTCCCGGATTGCTAGGATCGCCCTTCTTGAAAATCGGAGTCAAGATGCCTTCCTTTAGAACAACCGAGATAGTCTTGGAATCGATGAGGTAATTTAGCAGAGGAACAAGAAACTCCGACACTTCGTGGCCTGCCAACTTGAAGTGCTCACTGGTAAGGCCCATTATATCAACCGCCTTGTTGTTGTTCAGGCGCTTCAGGGCTGCCTTGACCTCAGCCTCTGTGACTGGGTCAACTGGAGAGCTCTCATCCCGACATAATTGTTTGATTGATTCCACATCAAGGGCCACCAGCTGTTTGTATTGTTGGTCAAAACTTTTCATCTCAAGTGGGGTTGCCAGCTTCTGGAAATGGTCTGCCCATCCTTCTCGGATCTGATCTACTGTTTCATGTTCCGTGCCGTCTACGATTAGTGTTTGCAGCTGGGTATTGGAAGCTTTCCTCTGGTTGCTAATCAGTCTATAGAAAGTCTTGCTGTCGTTTTTCGAGTCCATGATCTCCTCAACCTTCTCTCTTCGTCGATTTGCAGCCTCCTGCTGCTGTTCCTTCCTAAGGGCTTTTCTAGTCATACGCATGTTCTTCCAGGACTCTGCTGTACAATCAGTCGGCGAGCCGGACTTGCGCCATTCCCACCACGCTAGACGATTTCTTCTAACTGCATCCTGAATCCTTTCCGACCATGGTCTGATCTTCTGACGTATAGTCATCTCCTGTTTGAACTTAGGAATGCTGTCCTGTGTAGCCTTTTTTAGAACTGCATTTAAATGACCAACAGGCTCCAAAATATCTATCTCAGCGTTGAGAGAGGGAAGAAATGAGTCAAAAGGCAACAGATGCTCCTTTATAGTCTCTCTGTATATGCTCTTCTCGCATTTGTTCCATTTGGGTTTGCATACTTCGGTAACCTTCTGGTCTGCTTTCTTTTTCAGTTGGATGTTGAAAGTGCCTATAACTGCGGCGTGATCTGAAGTGTTTAGAGCAGATCCCGTGTCCACGGTCACTGTCTGTACTAGCTGTTTGCTAGAGCTGTTCAGAAGGATGTAATCAATTTCTGCTTTATCTGCTTTGTTCGGGTGGAAGAAAGTCTCCAATCCTGTCTGTTTGCTGTGTAGGTTGTTGGAATCAACAAAACGTTTCAAAAGGCTGTCTTGCGAATTATTGTTCCGTTGACATAGAGACGCATTCATATCGCCCAAGATCACTATTGCATGAGTTTTATTGAAGGTGTTTATAATTTCTTCTACTTGATCCAAGATATGTTGATAATTATCCTTATCTGAAGTATTACTCTTTGAGTTCCTACTAGGCATATAGACGCAGCACACACACAGGGGTGGTACGGTAGACACTTCGATGGCAACCACCCTATTCCCTCCAGCCTGGAGTTTCTTGACGGAGTGATTCATCCTCTTGCTATACAGCATTGCCACACCACCATAGCCTCTTGGTTTTTGGGTGGGGGGGGGGAGAGGGTTGTCGTCATCGACCGCCTTACTATGCACAAAGTGTGAACTGAAATATCCGTACAAATCATGAAGTTGAAAATTAAAAAGCCAGTGTTCTTGTATTGCTAAAATCTGGCACTGTTCCAGTAGTTCCCTAACATAGGCCGCATTGCTGTCGATATTCTTCACGTTGAGAGTTCCCATCTTCAGAGGCTTATCCTCTTCCACCTGGTCTATGAGGCACGGCCGTTCCCTAAAAAAGACTCAACTGCACATGTTTCTTCTCCATTGGCAGTAGTATGGTATACGGCGATGCTAGTCATGTTCTGGGTCTCCGAGGGAGACAGGTTCTGTCGGGGGCTGTCAGTTATGATTAAATACGAGTTTTCTTTGGCACCATCCTTAGCGTCATTTCCTGGTAGTGTCTTAGGTAAACATTTGCTAGGGGGGACCTCACCTTCCATTGCACCAACCTGCTTCTCTGTAGTCCGCTCACCTGTGTCATTTGATGCAAACTGTAGTTTCCCTCCTGCAGGGCTGACATCGATGGGCATTGCTGGGGTAATTTCTGGATCCCTGGTCTGGGGTGACACTGCCGGAAGTTGTTCTATTTTCTGTTCTGTATGCTTAGGTGTAGTGTCATGTCCAGGCAGTCCCTGTTCATTGAATACACAAGATGGGCCTTTAACAACTGGGTGCGTAGGTTCCTGTATTATATTTCTAGCTGTAGTTGAATGATTTGATGTCCTATGTCCACTGGATATCAGAGGTTGCCCTGGAAAACTGCTAACTCTTCGACTATTTACTTGCCCTGGGTGGTTTTGGATGTGGGGAATATGGTTTGCAGTTGTCTGATGCCCAAAGTAGTTTCGCCTCTGGGGTATATGGTTAGACCCTGCTGGGTGTGTGTACCCATTAACTGTGGGATGAACCAGACCTGGGTTCACATTTATTGTAGGATAATGTTGATATGTCAAGTTCGGGTTCGTTCTAGGTGGATTTACAAAACCATATGGGGAAGTAGTATAGAGCCCCCCGCGCACATTCCCTTGGAGGTGGGGAGCCACTGATTGGTAGGGATTCAATGACGGGATGAACTGATGTTGCATGTGAGCAGAAAATTGATGATGTCCATAGGACTGGGGTATTTGGGGTATGTATGGATAAGCTTGTCCTACATGTGGTGTGCCATATGGCATATTCTGAGGGCCTCCATGAAAGGACATACTAGGTACCTGGCCCCGTTGAAGAACATGCATATGTAGTTCCAAACTTTGAATCCTGGACTTCAACTGCTCAAGCTCAACGTTTCTAATGCTCTCCTTCATATTCAGGATCTCTTGGTACATCCCAGACTGGGGTTGGTGGGATACATCTGTCAGGTTTATGCCAGAATCATGACTAGAATTTTCAGGGGGTTTTACGGCAGGTCCTAGCAAGACTTCTTTTCTCAAAATCCTATTTGAATTTTCTGTTTCATTCAGTTTCCTTTCAAGATTTCCAATAAGTGACCTTGCCAGTTTAAGCTGTTCTTCAAGCTCAGTTTCCTTTAATTTTTGCTTTTCTCCTCTCTTTACTTGTTTACTAGGCTTAGGCCCATCACCCCAAGTCTGCGATGCTCCAGACTCTACATCTGGTACCCGTATAGGCGTGGCCGTGTCCAACCGCCGGCCAGGAATACATGCCGGGCGTGTTTCAGACGCTGGGACCGGTAACCCCTTATGTTTGTTTTCAGTTCCCTGGGAGCTAGAGGGTGTCTTTTGGTGTGAGTTTGGATCAAGTGCCGCTTTACTTGTATTTAAAGGTTTTTGCTGAGGGACTGGGACACCACCCGGTCTATTTTTTACTTCCCTTTGGTTGTGGGGTCTGCCACTATGAGAATTCTCAACCGGTTTTAGGGCCGTCTGATCTGTATGTACAGGAGGGTTTACCCTTTTTAACTCAGTCTCGTCAACTGACGGGGGACCATGGAGGGGTCGAGTGGGCCGATTTAAAGGGCCTGGGACTGAATTGATGGGTACTTTGAGCGAAGTCTGTTCAGACATGGAATCATGCATGGGGAGATTTAAAGTTTCAGAATAAGTATCATCTGTTCTGTCTTGAATGAGGGGTTCATTTTCAAAGGTATTTCGATCCACAGAGAGGGTAAGGTCTTCAAATTCCCTACATTGTTCATCAAAGGAACAAGCAATACAGCAATAAGGGCTATCCAAATCATCACACCTCAAGACATCGTCATCTGCAAGGGTTTCACACTGTGCATGGTATGCAGTCTCACATTTATCGCAAAGGATCCCATTTGAGTCAAGGATCATCTGGGAGCAGGTTTGACACGGTTCGGTATATTTTGTATTTTCATGTACAGTTCTGGCTTGGGTTAGCTCTGTATCTACAGTATGCATGGAGTCCAGTGGCCGAGCAACCAGTATCTGTGAAGGGTCATATGGTGTGTTTGCTCTAACTGGGTCTGATTCACCAACTGGTTTCTCCGACACCAAGGACGCCAGGCCTTCTGCGATGATATTAAAATACTCCTGATCAAGACGAGTGACATTTTCACTCTGTAAAATTGCATTTGTTAATTTGGAATGTTCAGCCTCAAACATGTGGGCGTCTTTACCGTTAACCATGATCTTTGACTTAGTATGGTACAGATTTATTGAATATTTTAGTTTTGACTTTTTGTAGATTTTAACCAGAGATTCAACTATTGAGCCAGAATTGTCCTGACAATCTTTATATGTAACCCTAACCTCAGCATTTTTATCTTGTTTAATATGCTCAAAATGCTCAACCAGTGCTGACCGGTACAGTTCGTACATTGCTGCAGAAAACATAAATAAATAATTTCCGCTCTTGCATTCGGAAGTAACTTTATATTCAACAGAACAGGCCCCAAGTTTCTTTTTCCAGGCTCTGTCCATGTTTAGAGTATAGTCTCTTTGTGTTAGTTCACTGTCATCTCCGGTGGAATGAATTGGGCTATTTGATTCAGTCCCATTTGTCACTTGCATATCACTCTCATGGCTATTTCTTTCAGTCACATGATGTGGAGCATACATATTTGAGATAGGGCTATTTGATTCAGTCCCTTGTGTCAGATTTGAATTAGGGCTATTTAATTCAGTCCCTTGGGTCAAGTTTGGATTAGGGCTATTTAATTCAGCCCCTTGCACATGTAACATATTCAAGTCCGAGTTTGAACTATTCAGCTCAACGTTCTGGATATTAGCTGGGAGTACATCTGTCTGTGTATCGGTTATGGGCTCGGCACCGCGAGGATCTCGCCCAATCATCCCTAGCAGGTTTCTAGCACTAATTCTTGTTGTCATACGTTTACCACGACCGGTCATGATTGCTGTGTTCAGACACCTAGTCCTTATATGGCTATAGAAGCACTGGGTATTATGAGCCTGTTTTCGACTGTATGCACAGAGCCAGCTGATGCAGCTCAAAAGCAGTAGTAGTTTAACAAATTGCATGAGTGACACTATCAGTTTAAAATTCTAAGACCAGATGTAGGTTGGAAGATAGCCATGCCTAAATACATTTGCACATACATAAAACAGAACAGTTAAAACGATTAAAATTTATAAGAATGAGTTCTTACAAATTAATCAATATCAAATGGATGTGTAATGGTCTTACTGATTTGAATGAAATGAATGTCTTAAAATTAATTTTTAAAATTGGGCACTTAAGACATTCTTTGGGCTGCTGTTTAAGTTTCAGTCAACTTTCTCAACACTTTAGGTGGGTGTGTCAATGATTTGGCGTTACTGGTTTATGTGATAACAGGAACTGTCTTGGGATATTTACTAGCCAAGAAATTTTATTTTGAATCTCTTCTGGGGTTGCACACGTTTTCGGCGCAAGGTATAAGTCAACGAGGCCACAATTTTTGCACAAATTTTCGAGCCAGACTCTTCAGTTCTACTTAAATTCTTCAATACCAATGGCTCTAGGCCTTTGTACAGCACAGGATGTGGTTTGAGGAGGAAATTTTTCACAAAACCACAAAAAATTCAATATGGCCGCCCTTGGGTCACATAGTTTCTGGATGATGCAATTTCTTGCAAAGTCGTTCAGCGCGAAAACATCACTAAATTGTCCAGTTTTTACCAGCACTTATATATATACAACTTTAAACAATGTTTCTATCACCAGTAGTTTGTGCAGCACAACAACTAAAACTATAAAATTTAAAATTTAAAAGTTTTTGTGAGCTCTAATCTAAAAAACGTCCTTTCCCTCCACCAGTGCCCGTCGGAAAAATGGGCATTTTGTTTAATGGAGCGGAACGATTTAGGCAATTTTGAAAGAGGGTCACTCAAGGAACATTCCTGTGAAATTATTTTCAAGTAGGGCAATTTGCCTAGGAGGAGATGTCATTTAAAGGTTTTTCTATTTTTAGCTCTGGTGGCCATTTTATTTAACCGAGCAGAACGATTTAGGCCATTTTGAAAGAGGGTCACTCAAGGAACATTCCTGTGAAATTATTTTCAAATCGGGCCATTTGCCTAGGAGGAGATGTCATTGAAAGGTTTTTCTATTTTAAGCTCTGGTGGCCATTTTGTTTAAAGGAGCAGAACAATTTAGGCAATTTTGAATGAGGATCACTCTAGGAACATTCCTGTGAAATTATTTTCTAATCGGGCCATTTGCCTAGTAGGAGATGTCATTTAAAGGTTTTTCTATTTTTTTGCTCTGGCGGCCATTTTGTTTAACAGAGCAGAATGATTTAGGCAATTTTGAAAGAGGGTCACTCAAGGAACATTCCTGTGATATTATTTTCAAGTAGGGCAATTTGCCTAGGAGATGTCAGTTAAAGGTTTTTCTATTTTTAGCTCTAGTGGCCATTTTGTTTAATGGAGCTGAACGATTTAGGCAATTTTGAAAGAGGGTCACTCAAGGAACATTCCTGTGAAATTATTTTCAAGTGGGGCAATTTGCCTAGGAGGAGATGTCATTTAAAGGTTTTTCTATTTTTAGCTCTGGCGGCCATTTTATTTAACCGAGCAGAACGATTTAGGCCATTTTGAAAGAGGGTCACTCAAGGAACATTCCTGTGAAATTATTTTCAAATCGGGCCATTTGCCTAGGAGGAGATGTCATTGAAAGGTTTTTCTATTTTAAGCTCTGGCGGCCATTTTGTTTAACGGAGCAGAACAATTTAGGCAATTTTGAATGAGGATCACTCTAGGAACATTCCTGTGAAATTATTTTCTAATCGGGAACATGTTACATGTGGGTTTACGGCGTCCCGCAAACCCCCATGCTGACAAGACAACCGAGCGTGATCTCTGACAGGTGTACGGGCAGCTGTGGGGTAAGGCACAAGAAAGATGTTAGATGAACGACATGAATTATTTACAGTATCTACATACAACACTTACTAACACAAAAGATCACAATTTGTTGCTTCTGTAGCCAACTCACGGCGTCCGCTCCGAAGGCAAAACAATGTTCTGTGCTCGGAACGGGTGACGTGAATACCTACAGAAGCAAACAACAAAAACAACAACAAAAACAAAAAAAGAAACAACACAAGACGCGACTGGCCAGTTTATAACTTAGGGTAAATCCCCCACTCGCGTGAAACTTCCTCTCGCGAACTAGTAGAACTAGTCTATCAACATAGTTGATAATCATAGGTTTAGCGATCACGTTTGCTGATCAGAGGTTTAGTGATCGTCCAAATAACCTGCAGGTAAGTTGACCTCTTCCATGGTCTCACATTTGTTTACAACGAACAATGATTTAGATTCTGCTTCTACCCTGGTAGGCGCTGATTACGGCGGTCTGTCCGCCCTTGCTGGACCCTAACGCCTAGCGTCGTACCAGTACCTGCTGCTATGAAGCAGGGAGCAGCAGGTCACACATTGTTGTGCCTGCAAATTACGATAACGGGACTAGAAACGAGTCACAAAACATACATGCTATATCATGATCCCCCTCCCGGAGAAGTAAGAATATGTTCATGCATATACCGTTATTGCGCATGCGCCGACCAGACATACAGGCTGATTAGTGCATGCGACAAATAACCGTACAGCAGAACTCAACTTGACTGTGCATCAAATTATCAGCACCCAGCGCTTGACACAATAATACTCAAAGTTCATGTTTCCTTACTGAGCACTACAGAAATCAATTAATGCTCACTACTACTGAGCATAATACTCATCAAATTTGTGCTCACTACATTATCACAAGTAAGAGGCAATTGAACAGAACAGACCACGCCTTTGCGCTACCTGGTCAGCCGCCAATTACAGGAAACATAACAATCTCTATTTCATATCCTTCTCCGCGACACGGCTCACAAATATAGCTATTCACAAATTCAATACATTAATAACAGATAGAAACTACAACAGAAGATTTTCATCTATAATCCACAACATTTGTTAGTGTCTCATAAGGGCCAACACTGTTTGCCGTAAATTCTCTCTGTATTTGGTAGGCACCCCGTCACAACCGTCCTCGCGACGCCGATGACGCAGCTGACGTCATCCCCGCCGCTCAGGTCGTTATGACGTGTGGCGACCAAATACTCCCACTTATCATCATCACGTTCTTTATATGTACATACATGCACAAACTGAGTTATCAGACAAAAACGGCATCATTACAAAATGAACTCGTAATTCTTCTTGAACAAAATTATTTCTAATCAACGTGAACATGCTTGTAAAATAAAATTCATTACGGTTCATCATCACGGATAACCCAACAGGCTCTTGTAAGAGTTTGCCCTGATGATGAAGATATGGTTAAACCCGTCTTAAGTTTACGTCCCCTCTACACCTAATATCATATTGGGACGGAACCACGGTTTTCTAACCACAGCTAGTCAAAAGTCATGGATCAAACAAGTGACCCGGCGTTTATTGATTACATTCTACCAAAGGGGTCTAAAAGCCTAAATGAATCTAGAATGAGTGGGTGTCCAAACTTTACGTCTCACCAACATCTAGGGTCAGCATGAGACAGGACCTCACTTAGAAAGACTCATTCTACTACTGGAGAAGCCTGGGATCGATCCTGCGACGTCTAGCTGGCAAAGCTAGTAGCCTAATCACTACAGGCATCAACAGTGAATTCAGAATAGGCTTCAGAAAGTTGGGGTATACTAGAAGTAAACCCCTCCAAAACCTACAAGCATGTTCATACAAAAATAATACTAAACATAGATTTAACATACCTTTCAATATACTTTCTATTTCCCAACACGATGTTGTGGGTACACGTTACCACTTGACCTGCTGCTAAAGTGTTCGCTTTTTTCAGGGTTTATATATCTATGAATACTACCAGAAAATCATGCCTACTCATATTACCTTGCTTTGTTCGTGGCGAAGTGGAGATACCGGCCGCAAACAAAGCTAGATAGCAAAAATCGAGTAGATAATGGATTTGCGTTCAAATAGTATATTTCCCATAGGAAAAATTGATGAAACGACCCTATAAATCAATGCCATGACTCCTGTTAAAACGAACACCCTCACAACACGTGACGGGAATGAAAATCATATATGGCACAATTTGGCGGTTGGCGATATTTAGGCAAATTCTATAGGACTCAGCCTTATAGCGGCCCCCTGTATTGTAAAAACCGCTCTCTATAAACCACTCATGCATACATCGTATGATATGTGCACGACTTGTTCATGGAGCAGCATAGTTTGCGTACCATATTTCACATATTTCACTCGCACCGCCCTACCATATATCTACTAAAATAATTTAGATGTGCATAAGCACCAGAGAGGTTTCCTATTCCATCTCGTAACAAAGGTTTCCCCTTTTGGAGAAAAAACAATCAGAAATGTTTTTTCTTTGTGTATAGAGATGGAAAAGGATGAACCTATCTAAACAAGACAGCTATTTACACAACAACGTGCGAAGAATTACCTACTAAGGTAGTCTACCCCCAAATTTTCCTGGCCCCGAATTGCAACAATCCGAAATCTATACGGCTGTAGTTTCATTGCCCAACGCATAATTCGAGGATTGAGAACTTTTGCTGTTTGCATATAAGACAAGGGCTTATGGTCTGTCTCAAGCAGGAATTCTACTCCGTAAAGATACTTGCGAAATTTCTCAACACCCCAGATAATAGCCAAACATTCCTTCTCTATTACAGAATAGTTTTTCTCACGAGGCAAAAGTTTCTTGCTGGCATAAGCAATGGGAAGTCGTCCTTCCCCTTCAAATTCTTGAAGCGTCCGTCCGGAGTATGAACGGATTCCCATCATGAAAGATAGGAAGACGAAGAATAGGACTAGACGTGAGTCTATTCTTCAGGGTCTGGAAAGCCTTTTCATGATGGTCCTGCCAGTCTGTGATCTTGTTTGGTCTACTTTTCTTAGTTAAATCTGTCAAAGGGGAAGCGATAGATGAGAAATTTGGAATGAAACGGCGGTAGAAACCAGCCAACCCAAGAAATGACTTTATTTGTCTCTTAGTAGAAGGTCGAGGAGCATCCTTTATAGCTTGTATCTTGTCTTCTTGCGGTCTAACTGACTGAGCAGCTACACTGTGACCAAGACATTCGATACTGCTATACCCAATCATACACTTGGAAGGTTTTGCCGTCAACTTGGCTGTCCTGAGTCTATCTAAAACTTCACGTAATGACGTCAAGTGGTCTTTCCAAGTTTCGGTAAAGATCCACATATCATCGACGAAGCTATCAACGTTAGAAAGTTCGGACAGAATCTTTCTCATCAACCTGCAAAATGTTGCTCCTGAGTTTACCAAACCGAAGGGCATAGTTTTGAATTGAAACAAGCCTTTGGGGGTTTCGAACGCAGTTAGGGGTTTTGCCTTAGACGTCATTTTTACCTGCCAATAACCTTTTGACAAATCTAATTTGCTAAAGTATTTGTGCCCCGACATTCTATTTATAACCTCCTCCATATTTGGCATTGGTTCTGCATCGAACTCCGTCACTTTATTAAGTTTACGGAAGTCAATGCAGAACCGCACCGAACCATCTTTTTTAGGGACAAGTACTACAGGGGATGAATATGGAGATATTGATGGCTCAATAACTCCTAAATCTAACATATCTTGAATTTCCTTTTCCATTACATCCCGTACTTTATATGGTATGGCATAACCTTTTGACCTCACTGGTTCCGTCGTCAGCAACTTTATGTCGTGTTCTATTTGGTCAGTTCGTCCTGGTACACTGGACAGTACGTCCGGGTATTCTTTTATCAACGTCTCTATTTCTTTACGCTGATCCTGCGTTAACATTTCTGAAATATTGACGTCCTTAAACGTCTCTGGTTGCTTTGCAGTAGGAAAAGCGCAATCTTCCAATGAGAATTCGTCAACGTCATCATTTTCAGTTGACGGAATGGACTCTACAGAAAGCAAGCAATGTGACGTCACATTCTGACGTTCCACATATTGCTTCAGTATGTTAGCGTGATATGTGTTAACATTTCCATTGACGTCAATCTTATAATCCATTCTGTTCACTACCTCAACCACTTCATAAGGACCTTTCCATTGAAGCAATAATTTATTACTGTCTGTCGGTAGTAACAACAGCACTTTATCGCCGACGTCAAATTTACGCGACCTCGCGCCTTTATCATAATAAGCTTTCTGCTTAATCTGAACCTTCTTTAAATTATCACGCGCTAATTTGCATGTCTGCTCTAACCGTTCCCTAAGTTCAATAACGTATTGATACGTCGAAAGAACTTGCTCATCGCGTACCTCTTCAGCCCATAATTCTCTTAATATTGTCATTGGACCTCTGACGTTACGTCCATATAACAACTCAAAAGGGGAGTATCCTAAAGACTCTTGTGGGACTTCCCTTACCGCAAATAATAAAGCTGGAAGATATTTATCCCAATCTTTTGGACGTTCAGCACACATGCGACGTAACATCTGCTTTAACGTAGCGTGGAAACGCTCTATCAGTCCGTTGCAAATTGGGTGTCTCGGACTACACGTTAACTGTTGAAGAGAAAGAAGTCTGATGACTTCCTTCATTACCTCAGCAGTAAACTGTGATCCACAATCAGTCAACATTTCATCAGGAATGCCAACCCTACTAAACATTTCAATAAGCGCTTCCGCGACACGTTCCGTCTCAATACTCGGTAAAGCTATCGCCTCTGGATACCTTGTCGCATAATCTATCATGGTTAAAATATACCGAGATTTCCTATCAGATCGAGGCTCAATTGGACCAACTATGTCCACTGCCACCCTCTTAAATGGCGTATCAATCAATGGCATTTTTCCTAGAGGTACTTTAGTGATCCGACCTTTCTGAATAGTTCTCTGACAAATATCACAAGATTTACAAAATCTAGCGACATCACCGCAAATACCGGGCCAGTAAAACTCAGTTACAACTCTATCCAATGTCTTCCTAATACCCATATGTCCAGACATAAGCGTTTCATGAGCCAGTTTCAACACCTTTCCTCGGAAACTTTGAGGGACCACAAGTTGGAAAGAGACTTTGTTACCCTTGGTGAACTCCCTATATGCCAAACCTTTTTTCTCAATAAACCTAGTTTCACCTCGACTCACAGTCTTGTTCCCAGATACAACCCTTTTCCTGATGTTTTCCAAAGTTGGATCATCAACCTGAGCTTGCTTGAAAGCCTCCTTGTCATCGTTAATGATCTGATCGGGAACCTTAAGTTTTCTGTAAGGCTTCTCATCCTGCCTAGTTTGAGACCTAGTTACAGCCGCAGCTGAGAAATGAGACATATCAGGAAGTTTTGATCCATCAATGTTACCGATAACCAAATCGTACAACGTATCATCCATACACAAAGCTTCAGCTTTCCCAGTGAAAAAAGGGCAATCAATGTCAATCATTGCCAAAGGATACCTTTGTGTGGATTCATCAATCAACGTAACATTTGATTCCTTTCCTATTAACTGACTATCCGAAACCAAACTTCTCCGAACGACACAGCCTGTACACCCAGTATCTCTTAATACAACCACCTTTTTATTATTAACCAATCCTTGTGCCGTCGGTAACCTTGCCTTTAAGAAGTAACAGACACCTTCCCTAGTTTCCTTACTACACTCCTCCCTATCCGAAATCAAAGGATCACCAACCTTATTTCCAAAAATACTTCCAATCTCATCACCTTTCCTAGTTACTTCCGTTTGACAAAAACTAACTTGGTGTGCTGCGCCACGTGGTGTGCTATTATTTTTACCGCGTCCGCGAAAAGACCCTCTAAAATTACCACGACCACGTGTATAACCACGACCTACATTATGCGTATTCTCATTCTTAACCTGAGAACCTTGAGCCTCTATGCGCGTGTTAAAATTTTCCTTAACACCGCTATCCCCAACTCCAGTTGCTCCTACCTCTGCGCTATACAATTGTTTCCTGTCGGGGTTCTTAAAACATTTAATTGTTAAATGCCCCTTACCGCATATGCTACACTTGATATCCGGTCTACCACTCGGTTTGTTCGAGTCAACCTTGTCCTGTTTACCCTGCGCTGCGCCTCTATTATCGCGTTGCCCCTTATTAATGCAACTATATACGCCCCCGCGCGCTTCTGCAAACAAATCTGCCTCCCTAGCCATTTCATCTAAATTACCAAACTGTTTTGGCTTCAGATGTACATACAGTTCTCTATTACATGACTCCAGGAACTGATCCCTTGCCATGAAATCACAGACAGCCGGAAAAGATTTTTCTATCTTTGCCATATTAAGCCATTTTTCTAAATAACTTCTCAGTCTACTACTGAACTGTATGAACGTTTCTGATTTCTCGGGCCTACTATAACGAAACTGCTTCCTAAATCCGCGCTCTGTCATGTCAAAATTCTTTAATAAAGCGTCCTTTAACTTTTCATAATCCGCCGCATCCTCATTTGACAACCGGTCATATACATCAAGTGCGCGCCCTTTGAGCAATGCACTTAAATACGCGGCCCAAACACTCTTATCCCATTTATTAGCCGTAGCATATTTCTCAAACCTAGATAATTAACTATCCATTTTATCTTTACCCTCTTCAAAATAAGGTAACTTAGGATCCCGGGCATGAGCCACCTTCTCAGCTTTTTGCTTTTCAAATTCTAGCTCGAGCTTCGCTCTCTGCATTTCTAACTGATTCCTTAATTCTTGGTGCTGTAGCTCAAACCCATGTTTTATTTGTTCTAAATGGGCCTCACTAATCTCTTTTGCCTCCCTTTCAGTCTTAATGCGTGCCATTTCAAGTTCCTTATTAATTAAAAATCAAAAATGAGTTCCTTTAAGAGCAATGAAAACATTCATAAGAAAGAAGTTGGGTCATACTACGTAGTTTCGTACTACGTAGTTTAACATTCAACATAGCTAGTTCATGTGCCCTTTCCTTTTCCTTTTCCTCTAACTTAGCTAGTTCATGTACCCTTTCCTTTTCCTGTGCTTCTACTTCTAACTTAGCTAGTTCATGTACCCTTTCCTTTTCCTTTTCCTCAGACCTTAACCTTTCTAAATCCCTTTGCTCTTGCCTTTCTGCCCGCTCAATATCTTGCTGCTCCTTAACAAAACCTTGTAACTCCTTCCCCTCATAACCTAAGTCCTTTCCCATTTGCATTAAACGCTCCATTATTGATAACGTAAATCTCACGTTACTATCAAAACCACTATAAACTGATCAGTTATGATCAGTGATGATTGAATGGGCTTAACTAAAACGTTAAGATATGTGTTATACGCGTTAATCTAACTAAAACGTTAGTTATTAAAGCACACGCGATTTGAAATGTCAAATGCTTTTAGCAAAGTATGACGTTGCGTACTGGTAGTCAAATATGACGTCATAAACCGACGACGTTTACAGTAAAATGCTACAATCCGAAGTTTCATCACATTACAAAACTCCGATCATAACAAGTCACCATTACTGTTTCTATTACGTCATACCTAACCTCAAGCCACTGCGTAAATATTAACGCTACCGTTATGTCAACGTCAATAAATTGTTAACGTCACTACGTCAGAACCATGTGTGGGTAAGATCAATTAGTAACTCCAGTTTAACTTAGTAGAATGTCAGGTAACACAATTAAGTGGGGTCTACTTAAGTTTTTCGTTACCAAGAAAAAGTGGGGTTTGCCTTGCCTTCCTGCTCAGAAATTATCGACTTGTCAGTATCCATTCAGTTGAATACATGGGTTTCGCACTTCATCAACGCAGGAAGGAAGATTCAAGTTAATTTCTAAATGTGGCTGTCAATACATTTTTTTTTTTAAATTGATGATTCAGAGTATCAATGTGCTGTTCCACAGCCGGGAACACCAGCCAGAGATCAAATCCTCACTTTTCTGACACCAAATGTTACATGTGGGTTTACGGCGTCCCGCAAACCCCCATGCTGACAAGACAACCGAGCGTGATCTCTGACAGGTGTACGGGCAGCTGTGGGGTAAGGCACAAGAAAGATGTTAGATGAACGACATGAATTATTTACAGTATCTACATACAACACTTACTAACACAAAAGATCACAATTTGTTGCTTCTGTAGCCAACTCACGGCGTCCGCTCCGAAGGCAAAACAATGTTCTGTGCTCGGAACGGGTGACGTGAATACCTACAGAAGCAAACAACAAAAACAACAACAAAAACAAAAAAAAGAAACAACACAAGACGCGACTGGCCAGTTTATAACTTAGGGTAAATCCCCCACTCGCGTGAAACTTCCTCTCGCGAACTAGTAGAACTAGTCTATCAACATAGTTGATAATCATAGGTTTAGCGATCACGTTTGCTGATCAGAGGTTTAGTGATCGTCCAAATAACCTGCAGGTAAGTTGACCTCTTCCATGGTCTCACATTTGTTTACAACGAACAATGATTTAGATTCTGCTTCTACCCTGATAGGCGCTGATTACGGCGGTCTGTCCGCCCTTGCTGGACCCTAACGCCTAGCGTCGTACCAGTACCTGCTGCTATGAAGCAGGGAGCAGCAGGTCACACATTGTTGTGCCTGCAAATTACGATAACGGGACTAGAAACGAGTCACAAAACATACATGCTATATCATGATCCCCCTCCCGGAGAAGTAAGAATATGTTCATGCATATACCGTTATTGCGCATGCGCCGACCAGACATACAGGCTGATTAGTGCATGCGACAAATAACCGTACAGCAGAACTCAACTTGACTGTGCATCAAATTATCAGCACCCAGCGCTTGACACAATAATACTCAAAGTTCATGTTTCCTTACTGAGCACTACAGAAATCAATTAATGCTCACTACTACTGAGCATAATACTCATCAAATTTGTGCTCACTACATTATCACAAGTAAGAGGCAATTGAACAGACCACGCCTTTGCGCTACCTGGTCAGCCGCCAATTACAGGAAACATAACAATCTCTATTTCATATCCTTCTCCCCGACACGGCTCACAAATATAGCTATTCACAAATTCAATACATTAATAACAGATAGAAACTACAACAGAAGATTTTCATCTATAATCCACAACAGGACGGGCCTCCGTGGCCTAGTGGATAAGAGCGCTGACTCTTAGTCATTAGGTCTCTCACCGCCGTGGGTTCGAGCCTCGCTCGGACCACGTGTGAGACGCCAAGTTCTGCAACGGAAGGTCAGGTGGTTTTTCTCCGGGTACTCCGGTTTTCGCCCACCTCTGATTAACGATCGGCTCGATATGAGTGAAATAATCTTGAAAGGGCCGTAAAACCCAAAACAAAAAAAAAAAAAAAAAAAAAAATAATCCACAACATTTGTTAGTGTCTCATAAGGGCCAACACTGTTTGCCGTAAATTCTCTCTGTATTTGGTAGGCACCCCGTCACAACCGTCCTCGCGACGCCGATGACGCAGCTGACGTCATCCCCGCCGCTCAGGCCGTTATGACGTGTGGCGACCAAATACTCCCACTTATCATCATCACGTTCTTTATATGTACATACATGCACAAACTGAGTTATCAGACAAAAACGGCATCATTACAAAATGAACTCGTAATTCTTCTTGAACAAAATTATTTCTAATCAACGTGAACATGCTTGTAAAATAAAATTCATTACGGTTCATCATCACGGATAACCCAACAGGCTCTTGTAAGAGTTTGCCCTGATGATGAAGATATGGTTAAACCCGTCTTAAGTTTACGTCCCCTCTACACCTAATATCATATTGGGACGGAACCACGGTTTTCTAACCACAGCTAGTCAAAAGTCATGGATCAAACAAGTGACCCGGCGTTTATTGATTACATTCTACCAAAGGGGTCTAAAAGCCTAAATGAATCTAGAATGAGCGGGTGTCCAAACTTTACGTCTCACCAACATCTAGGGTCAGCATGAGACAGGACCTCACTTAGAAAGACTCATTCTACTACTGGAGAAGCCTGGGATCGATCCTGCGACGTCTAGCTGGCAAAGCTAGTAGCCTAATCACTACAGGCCTCAACAGTGAATTCAGAATAGGCTTCAGAAAGTTGGGGTATACTAGAAGTAAACCCCTCCAAAACCTACAAGCATGTTCATACAAAAATAATACTAAACATAGATTTAACATACCTTTCAATATACTTTCTATTTCCCAACACGATGTTGTGGGTACACGTTACCACTTGACCTGCTGCTAAAGTGTTCGATTTTTTCAGGGTTTATATATCTATGAATACTACCAGAAAATCATGCCTACTCATATTACCTTGCTTTGTTCGTGGCGAAGTGGAGATACCGGCCGCAAACAAAGCTAGATAGCAAAAATCGAGTAGATAATGGATTTGCGTTCAAATAGTATATTTCCCATAGGAAAAATTGATGAAACGACCCTATAAATCAATGCCATGACTCCTGTTAAAACGAACACCCTCACAACACGTGACGGGAATGAAAATCATATATGGCACAATTTGGCGGTTGGCGATATTTAGGCAAATTCTATAGGACTCAGCCTTATAGCGGCCCCCTGTATTGTAAAAACCGCTCTCTATAAACCACTCATGCATACATCGTATGATATGTGCACGACTTGTTCATGGAGCAGCATAGTTTGCGTACCATATTTCACCTAAAATATTTCACTCGCACCGCCCTACCATATATCTACTAAAATAATTTAGATGTGCATAAGCACCAGAGAGGTTTCCTATTCCATCTCGTAACAAAGGTTTCCCCTTTTGGAGAAAAAACAATCAGAAATGTTTTTTCTTTGTGTATAGAGATGGAAAAGGATGAACCTATCTAAACAAGACAGCTATTTACACAACAACCGTGCGAAGAATTACCTACTAAGGTAGTCTGCCCCCAAATTTTCCTGGCCCCGAATTGCAACAATCCGAAATCTATACGGCTGTAGTTTCATTGCCCAACGCATAATTCGAGGATTGAGAACTTTTGCTGTTTGCATATAAGACAAGGGCTTATGGTCTGTCTCAAGCAGGAATTCTACTCCGTAAAGATACTTGCGAAATTTCTCAACACCCCAGATAATAGCCAAACATTCCTTCTCTATTACAGAATAGTTTTTCTCACGAGGCAAAAGTTTCTTGCTGGCATAAGCAATGGGAAGTCGTCCTTCCCCTTCAAATTCTTGAAGCGTCCGTCCGGAGTATGAACGGATTCCCATCATGAAAGATAGGAAGACGAAGAATAGGACTAGACGTGAGTCTATTCTTCAGGGTCTGGAAAGCCTTTTCATGATGGTCCTGCCAGTCTGTGATCTTGTTTGGTCTACTTTTCTTAGTTAAATCTGTCAAAGGGGAAGCGATAGATGAGAAATTTGGAATGAAACGGCGGTAGAAACCAGCCAACCCAAGAAATGACTTTATTTGTCTCTTAGTAGAAGGTCGAGGAGCATCCTTTATTGCTTGTATCTTGTCTTCTTGCGGTCTAACTGACTGAGCAGCTACACTGTGACCAAGACATTCGATACTGCTATACCCAATCATACACTTGGAAGGTTTTGCCGTCAACTTGGCTGTCCTGAGTCTATCTAAAACTTCACGTAATGACGTCAAGTGGTCTTTCCAAGTTTCGGTAAAGATCCACATATCATCGACGAAGCTATCAACGTTAGAAAGTTCGGACAGAATTCTTTCTCATCAACCTGCAAAATGTTGCTCCTGAGTTTACCAAACCGAAGGGCATAGTTTTGAATTGAAACAAGCCTTTGGGGGTTTCGAACGCAGTTAGGGGTTTTGCCTTAGACGTCATTTTTACCTGCCAATAACCTTTTGACAAATCTAATTTGCTAAAGTATTTGTGCCCCGACATTCTATTTATAACCTCCTCCATATTTGGCATTGGTTCTGCATCGAACTCCGTCACTTTATTAAGTTTACGGAAGTCAATGCAGAACCGCACCGAACCATCTTTTTCAGGGACAAGTACTACAGGGGATGAATATGGAGATATTGATGGCTCAATAACTCCTAAATCTAACATATCTTGAATTTCCTTTTCCATTACATCCCGTACTTTATATGGTATGGCATAACCTTTTGACCTCACTGGTTCCGTCGTCAGCAACTTTATGTCGTGTTCTATTTGGTCAGTTCGTCCTGGTACACTGGACAGTACGTCCGGGTATTCTTTTATCAACGTCTCTATTTCTTTACGCTGATCCTGCGTTAACATTTCTGAAATATTGACGTCCTTAAACGTCTCTGGTTGCTTTGCAGTAGGAAAAGCGCAATCTTCCAATGAGAATTCGTCAACGTCATCATTTTCAGTTGACGGAATGGACTCTACAGAAAGCAAGCAATGTGACGTCACATTCTGACGTTCCACATATTGCTTCAGTATGTTAGCGTGATATGTGTTAACATTTCCATTGACGTCAATCTTATAATCCATTCTGTTCACTACCTCAACCACTTCATAAGGACCTTTCCATTGAAGCAATAATTTATTACTGTCTGTCGGTAGTAACAACAGCACTTGATCGCCGACGTCAAATTTACGCGACCTCGCGCCTTTATCATAATAAGCTTTCTGCTTAATCTGAACCTTCTTTAAATTATCACGCGCTAATTTGCATGTCTGCTCTAACCGTTCCCTAAGTTCAATAACGTATTGATACGTCGAAAGAACTTGCTCATCGCGTACCTCTTCAGCCCATAATTCTCTTAATATTGTCATTGGACCTCTGACGTTACGTCCATATAACAACTCAAAAGGGGAGTATCCTAAAGACTCTTGTGGGACTTCCCTTACCGCAAATAATAAAGCTGGAAGATATTTATCCCAATCTTTTGGACGTTCAGCACACATGCGACGTAACATCTGCTTTAACGTAGCGTGGAAACGCTCTATCAGTCCGTTGCAAATTGGGTGTCTCGGACTACACGTTAACTGTTGAAGAGAAAGAAGTCTGCTGACTTCCTTCATTACCTCAGCAGTAAACTGTGATCCACAATCAGTCAACATTTCATCAGGAATGCCAACCCTACTAAACATTTCAATAAGCGCTTCCGCGACACGTTCCGTCTCAATACTCGGTAAAGCTATCGCCTCTGGATACCTTGTCGCATAATCTATCATGGTTAAAATATACCGAGATTTCCTATCAGATCGAGGCTCAATTGGACCAACTATGTCCACTGCCACCCTCTTAAATGGCGTATCAATCAATGGCATTTTTTCCTAGAGGTACTTTAGTGACCCGACCTTTCTGAATAGTTCTCTGACAAATATCACAAGATTTACAAAATCTAGCGACATCACCGCAAATACCGGGCCAGTAAAACTCAGTTACAACTCTATCCAATGTCTTCCTAATACCCATATGTCCAGACATAAGCGTTTCATGAGCCAGTTTCAACACCTTTCCTCGGAAACTTTGAGGGACCACAAGTTGGAAAGAGACTTTGTTACCCTTGGTGAACTCCCTATATGCCAAACCTTTTTTCTCAATAAACCTAGTTTCACCTCGGTTTAAACCACGACTCACAGTCTTGTTCCCAGATACAACCCTTTTCCTCAGTATCTCTTAATACAACCACCTTTTTATTATTAACCAATCCTTGTGCCGTCGGTAACCTTGCCTTTAAGAAGTAACAGACACATTCTCTAGTTTCCTTACTACACTCCTCCCTATCCGAAATCAAAGGATCACCAACCTTATTTCCAAAAATACTTCCAATCTCATCACCTTTCCTAGTTACTTCCGTTTGACAAAAACTAACTTGGTGTGCTGCGCCACGTGGTGTGCTATTATTTTTACCGCGTCCGCGAAAAGACCCTCTAAAATTACCACGACCACGTGTATAACCACGACCTACATTCTGCGTATTCTCATTCTTAACCTGAGAACCTTGAGCCTCTACGCGCGTGTTAAAATTTTCCTTAACACCGCTATCCCCAACTCCAGTTGCTCCTACCTCTGCGCTATACAATTGTTTCCTGTCGGGGTTCTTAAAACATTTAATTGTTAAATGCCCCTTACCGCATATGCTACACTTGATATCCGGTCTACCACTCGGTTTGTTCGAGTCAACCTTGTCCTGTTTACCCTGCGCTGCGCCTCTATTATCGCGTTGCCCCTTATTAATGCAACTATATACGCCCCCGCGCGCTTCTGCAAACAAATCTGCCTCCCTAGCCATTTCATCTAAATTACCAAACTGTTTTGGCTTCAGATGTACATACAGTTCTCTATTACATGACTCCAGGAACTGATCCCTTGCCATGAAATCACAGACAGCCGGAAAAGATTTTTCTATCTTTGCCATATTAAGCCATTTTTCTAAATAACTTCTCAGTCTACTACTGAACTGTATGAACGTTTCTGATTTCTCGGGCCTACTATAACGAAACTGCTTCCTAAATCCGCGCTCTGTCATGTCAAAATTCTTTAATAAAGCGTCCTTTAACTTTTCATAATCCGCCGCATCCTCATTTGACAACCGGTCATATACATCAAGTGCGCGCCCTTTGAGCAATGCACTTAAATACGCGGCCCAAACACTCTTATCCCCTTTATTAGCCGTAGCATATTTCTCAAACCTAGATAAATAACTATCCATTTTATCTTTACCCTCTTCAAAATAAGGTAACTTAGGATCCCGGGCATGAGCCACCTTCTCAGCTTTTTGCTTTTCAAATTCTAGCTCGAGCTTCGCTCTCTGCATTTCTAACTGATTCCTTAATTCTTGGTGCTGTAGCTCAAACCCATGTTTTATTTGTTCTAAATGGGCCTCACTAATCTCTTTTGCCTCCCTTTCAGTCTTAATGCGTGCCATTTCAAGTTCCTTATTAACATTCAACATAGCTAGTTCATGTGCCCTTTCCTTTTCCTTTTCCTCTAACTTAGCTAGTTCATGTACCCTTTCCTTTTCCTTTGCTTCTACTTCTAACTTAGCTAGTTCATGTACCCTTTCCTTTTCCTTTTCCTCAGACCTTAACCTTTCTAAATCCCTTTGCTCTTGCCTTTCTGCCCGCTCAATATCTTGCTGCTCCTTAACAAAACCTTGTAACTCCTTCCCCTCATAACCTAAGTCCTTTCCCATTTGCATTAAACGCTCCATTTTTGATAACGTAAATCTCACGTTACTATCAAAACCACTATAAACTGATCAGTTATGATCAGTGATGATTGAATGGGCTTAACTAAAACGTTAAGATATGTGTTATACGCGTTAATCTAACTAAAACGTTAGTTATTAAAGCACACGCGATTTGAAATGTCAAATGCTTTTAGCAAAGTATGACGTTGCGTACTGGTAGTCTAATATGACGTCATAAACCGACGACGTTTACAGTAAAATGCTACAATCCGAAGTTTAATCACATTACAAAACTCCGATCATAACAAGTCACCATTACTGTTTCTATTACGTCATACCTAACCTCAAGCCACTGCGTAAATATTAACGCTACCGTTATGTCAACGTCAATAAATTGTTAACGTCACTACGTCAGAACCATGTGTGGGTAAGATCAATTAGTAACTCCAGTTTAACTTAGTAGAATGTCAGGTAACACAATTAAGTGGGGTCTACTTAAGTTTTTCGTTACCAAGAAAAAGTGGGGTTTGCCTTGCCTTCCTGCTCAGAAATTATCGACTTGTCAGTATCCATTCAGTTGAATACATGGGTTTCGCACTTCATCAACGCAGGAAGGAAGATTCAAGTTAATTTCTAAATGTGGCTGTCAATACATTTTTTTTTTTAAATTGATGATTCAGAGTATCAATGTGCTGTTCCACAGCCGGGAACACCAGCCAGAGATCAAATCCTCACTTTTCTGACACCAAATGTTACATGTGGGTTTACGGCGTCCCGCAAACCCCCATGCTGACAAGACAACCGAGCGTGATCTCTGACAGGTGTACGGGCAGCTGTGGGGTAAGGCACAAGAAAGATGTTAGATGAACGACATGAATTATTTACAGTATCTACATACAACACTAACTAACACAAAAGATCACAATTTGTGCTTCTGTAGCCAACTCACGGCGTCCGCTCCGAAGGCAAAACAATGTTCTGTGCTCGGAACGGGTGACGTGAATACCTACAGAAGCAAACAACAAAAACAACAACAAAAACAAAAAAAGAAACAACACAAGACGCGACTGGCCAGTTTATAACTTAGGGTAAATCCCCCACTCGCGTGAAACTTCCTCTCGCGAACTAGTAGAACTAGTCTATCAACATAGTTGATAATCATAGGTTTAGCGATCACGTTTGCTGATCAGAGGTTTAGTGATCGTCCAAATAACCTGCAGGTAAGTTGACCTCTTCCATGGTCTCACATTTGTTTACAACGAACAATGATTTAGATTCTGCTTCTACCCTGGTAGGCGCTGATTACGGCGGTCTGTCCGCCCTTGCTGGACCCTAACGCCTAGCGTCGTACCAGTACCTGCTGCTATGAAGCAGGGAGCAGCAGGTCACACATTGTTGTGCCTGCAAATTACGATAACGGGACTAGAAACGAGTCACAAAACATACATGCTATATCATGATCCCCCTCCCTGAGAAGTAAGAATATGTTCATGCATATACCGTTATTGCGCATGCGCCGACCAGACATACAGGCTGATTAGTGCATGCGACAAATAACCGTACAGCAGAACTCAACTTGACTGTGCATCAAATTATCAGCACCCAGCGCTTGACACAATAATACTCAAAGTTCATGTTTCCTTACTGAGCACTACAGAAATCAATTAATGCTCACTACTACTGAGCATAATACTCATCAAATTTGTGCTCACTACATTATCACAAGTAAGAGGCAATTGAACAGACCACGCCTTTGCGCTACCTGGTCAGCCGCCAATTACAGGAAACATAACAATCTCCATTTCATATCCTTCTCCGCGACACTGCTCACAAATATAGCTATTCACAAATTCAATACATTAATAACAGATAGAAACTACAACAGAAGATTTTCATCTATAATCCACAACATTTGTTAGTGTCTCATAAGGGCCAACACTGTTTGCCGTAAATTCTCTCTGTATTTGGTAGGCACCCCGTCACAACCGTCCTCGCGACGCCGATGACGCAGCTGACGTCATCCCCGACGCTCAGGCCGTTATGACGTGTGGCGACCAAATACTCCCACTTATCATCATCACGTTCTTTATATGTACATACATGCACAAACTGAGTTATCAGACAAAAACGGCATCATTACAAAATGAACTCGTAATTCTTCTTGAATAAAATTATTTCTAATCAACGTGAACATGCTTGTAAAATAAAATTCATTACGGTTCATCATCACGGATAACCCAACAGGCTCTTGTAAGAGTTTGCCCTGATGATGAAGATATGGTTAAACCCGTCTTAAGTTTACGTCCCCTCTACACCTAATATCATATTGGGACGGAACCACGGTTTTCTAACCACAGCTAGTCAAAAGTCATGGATCAAACAAGTGACCCGGCGTTTATTGATTACATTCTACCAAAGGGGTCTAAAAGCCTAAATGAATCTAGAATGAGCGGGTGTCCAAACTTTACGTCTCACCAACATCTAGGGTCAGCATGAGACAGGACCTCACTTAGAAAGACTCATTCTACTACTGGAGAAGCCTGGGATCGATCCTGCGACGTCTAGCTGGCAAAGCTAGTAGCCTAATCACTACAGGCCTCAACAGTGAATTCAGAATAGGCTTCAGAAAGTTGGGGTATACTAGAAGTAAACCCCTCCAAAACCTACAAGCATGTTCATACAAAAATAATACTAAACATAGATTTAACATACCTTTCAATATACTTTCTATTTCCCGACACGATGTTGTGGGTACACGTTACCACTTGACCTGCTGCTAAAGTGTTCGCTTTTTTCAGGGTTTATATATCTATGAATACTACCAGAAAATCATGCCTACTCATATTACCTTGCTTTGTTCGTGGCGAAGTGGAGATACCGGCCACAAACAAAGCTAGATAGCAAAAATCGAGTAGATAATGGATTTGCGTTCAAATAGTATATTTCCCATAGGAAAAATTGATGAAACGACCCTATAAATCAATGCCATGACTCCTGTTAAAACGAACACCCTCACAACACGTGACGGGAATGAAAATCATATATGGCACAATTTGGCAGTTGGCGATATTTAGGCAAATTCTATAGGACTCAGCCTTATAGCGGCCCCCTGTATTGTAAAAACCGCTCTCTATAAACCACTCATGCATACATCGTATGATATGTGCACGACTTGTTCATGGAGCAGCATAGTTTGCGTACCATATTTCACCTAAAATATTTCACTCGCACCGCCCTACCATATATCTACTAAAATAATTTAGATGTGCATAAGCACCAGAGAGGTTTCCTATTCCATCTCGTAACAAAGGTTTCCCCTTTTGGAGAAAAAACAATCAGAAATGTTTTTTCTTTGTGTATAGAGATGGAATAGGATGAACCTATCTAAACAAGACAGCTATTTACACAACAACCGTGCGAAGAATTACCTACTAAGGTAGTCTGCCCCCAAATTTTCCTGGCCCCGAATTGCAACAATCCGAAATCTATACGGCTGTAGTTTCATTGCCCAACGCATAATTCGAGGATTGAGAACTTTTGCTGTTTGCATATAAGACAAGGGCTTATGGTCTGTCTCAAGCAGGAATTCTACTCCGTAAAGATACTTGCGAAATTTCTCAACACCCCAGATAATAGCCAAACATTCCTTCTCTATTACAGAATAGTTTTTCTCACGAGGCAAAAGTTTCTTGCTGGCATAAGCAATGGGAAGTCGTCCTTCCCCTTCAAATTCTTGGAGCAAAACGGCTCCTATACCAACATCAGAAGCGTCCGTCCGGAGTATGAACGGATTCCCATCATGAAAGATAGGAAGACGAAGAATAGGACTAGACGTGAGTCTATTCTTCAGGGTCTGGAAAGCCTTTTCATGATGGTCCTGCCAGTCTGTGATCTTGTTTGGTCTACTTTTCTTAGTTAAATCTGTCAAAGGGGAAGCGATAGATGAGAAATTTGGAATGAAACGGCGGTAGAAACCAGCCAACCCAAGAAATGACTTTATTTGTCTCTTAGTAGAAGGTCGAGGAGCATCCTTTATAGCTTGTATCTTGTCTTCTTGCGGTCTAACTGACTGAGCAGCTACACTGTGACCAAGACATTCGATACTGCTATACCCAATCATACACTTGGAAGGTTTTGCCGTCAACTTGGCTGTCCTGAGTCTATCTAAAACTTCACGTAATGACGTCAAGTGGTCTTTCCAAGTTTCGGTAAAGATCCACATATCATCGACGAAGCTATCAACGTTAGAAAGTTCGGACAGAATCTTTCTCATCAACCTGCAAAATGTTGCTCCTGAGTTTACCAAACCGAAGGGCATAGTTTTGAATTGAAACAAGCCTTTGGGGGTTTCGAACGCAGTTAGGGGTTTTGCCTTAGACGTCATTTTTACCTGCCAATAACCTTTTGACAAATCTAATTTGCTAAAGTATTTGTGCCCCGACATAAATCTCACGTTACTATCAAAACCACTATAAACTGATCAGTTATGATCAGTGATGATTGAATGGGCTTAACTAAAACGTTAAGATATGTGTTATACGCGTTAATCTAACTAAAACGTTAGTTATTAAAGCACACGCGATTTGAAATGTCAAATGCTTTTAGCAAAGTATGACGTTGCGTACTGGTAGTCTAATATGACGTCATAAACCGACGACGTTTACAGTAAAATGCTACAATCCGAAGTATCATCACATTACAAAACTCCGATCATAACAAGTCACCATTACTGTTTCCATTACGTCATACCTAACCTCAAGCCACTGCGTAAATATTAACGCTACCGTTATGTCAACGTCAATAAATTGTTAACGTCACTACGTCAGAACCATGTGTGGGTAAGATCAATTAGTAACTCCAGTTTAACTTAGTAGAATGTCAGGTAACACAATTAAGTGGGGTCTACTTAAGTTTTTCGTTACCAAGAAAAAGTGGGGTTTGCCTTGCCTTCCTGCTCAGAAATTATCGACTTGTCAGTATCCATTCAGTTGAATACATGGGTTTCGCACTTCATCAACGCAGGAAGGAAGATTCAAGTTAATTTCTAAATGTGGCTGTCAATACATTTTTTTTTTTTTTAAATTGATGATTCAGAGTATCAATGTGCTGTTCCACAGCCGGGAACACCAGCCAGAGATCAAATCCTCACTTTTCTGACACCAAATGTTACATGTGGGTTTACGGCGTCCCGCAAACCCCCATGCTGACAAGACAACCGAGCGTGATCTCTGACAGGTGTACGGGCAGCTGTGGGGTAAGGCACAAGAAAGATGTTAGATGAACGACATGAATTATTTACAGTATCTACATACAACACTTACTAACACAAAAGATCACAATTTGTTGCTTCTGTAGCCAACTCACGGCGTCCGCTCCGAAGGCAAAACAATGTTCTGTGCTCGGAACGGGTGACGTGAATACCTACAGAAGCAAACAACAAAAACAACAACAAAAACAAAAAAAGAAACAACACAAGACGCGACTGGCCAGTTTATAACTTAGGGTAAATCCCCCACTCGCGTGAAACTTCCTCTCGCGAACTAGTAGAACTAGTCTATCAACATAGTTGATAATCATAGGTTTAGCGATCACGTTTGCTGATCAGAGGTTATGTGATCGTCCAAATAACCTGCAGGTAAGTTGACCTCTTCCATGGTCTCACATTTGTTTACAACGAACAATGATTTAGATTCTGCTTCTACCCTGGTAGGCGCTGATTACGGCGGTCTGTCCGCCCTTGCTGGACCCTAACGCCTAGCGTCGTACCAGTACCTGCTGCTATGAAGCAGGGAGCAGCAGGTCACACATTGTTGTGCCTGCAAATTACGATAACAGGACTAGAAACGAGTCACAAAACATACATGCTATATCACGATCCCCCTCCCGGAGAAGTAAGAATATGTTCATGCATATACCGTTATTGCGCATGCGCCGACCAGACATACAGGCTGATTAGTGCATGCGACAAATAACCGTACAGCAGAACTCAACTTGACTGTGCATCAAATTATCAGCACCCAGCGCTTGACACAATAATACTCAAAGTTCATGTTTCCTTACTGAGCACTACAGAAATCAATTAATGCTCACTACTACTGAGCATAATACTCATCAAATTTGTGCTCACTACATTATCACAAGTAAGAGGCAATTGAACAGACCACGCCTTTGCACTACCTGGTCAGCCGCCAATTACAGGAAACATAACAATCTCTATTTCATATCCTTCTCCGCGACACGGCTCACAAATATAGCTATTCACAAATTCAATACATTAATAACAGATAGAAACTACAACAGAAGATTTTCATCTATAATCCACAACATTTGTTAGTGTCTCATAAGGGCCAACACTGTTTGCCGTAAATTCTCTCTGTATTTGGTAGGCACCCCGTCACAACCGTCCTCGCGACGCCGATGACGCAGCTGACGTAATCCCCGCCGCTCAGGCCGTTATGACGTGTGGCGACCAAATACTCCCACTTATCATCATCACGTTCTTTATTTGTACATACATGCACAAACTGAGTTATCAGACAAAAACGGCATCATAACAAAATGAACTCGTAATTCTTCTTGAACAAAATTATTTCTAATCAACGTGAACATGCTTGTAAAATAAAATTCATTACGGTTCATCATCACGGATAACCCAACAGGCTCTTGTAAGAGTTTGCCCTGATGATGAAGATATGGTTAAACCCGTCTTAAGTTTACGTCCCCTCTACACCTAATATCATATTGGGACGGAACCACGGTTTTCTAACCACAGCTAGTCAAAAGTCATGGATCAAACAAGTGACCCGGCGTTTATTGATTACATTCTACCAAAGGGGTCTAAAAGCCTAAATGAATCTAGAATGAGCGGGTGTCCAAACTTTACGTCTCACCAACATCTAGGGTCAGCATGAGACAGGACCTCACTTAGAAAGACTCATTCAACTACTGGAGAAGCCTGGGATCGATCCTGCGACGTCTAGCTGGCAAAGCTAGTAGCCTAATCACTACAGGCCTCAACAGTGAATTCAGAATAGGCTTCAGAAAGTTGGGGTATACTAGAAGTAAACCCCTCCAAAACCTACAAGCATGTTCATACAAAAATAATACTAAACATAGATTTAACATACCTTTCAATATACTTTCTATTTCCCGACACGATGTTGTGGGTACACGTTACCACTTGACCTGCTGCTAAAGTGTTCGCTTTTTTCAGGGTTTATATATCTATGAATACTACCAGAAAATCATGCCTACTCATATTACCTTGCTTTGTTCGTGGCGAAGTGGAGATACCGGCCACAAACAAAGCTAGATAGCAAAAATCGAGTAGATAATGGATTTGCGTTCAAAAAGTATATTTCCCATAGGAAAAATTGATGAAACGACCCTATAAATCAATGCCATGACTCCTGTTAAAACGAACACCCTCACAACACGTGACGGGAATGAAAATCATATATGGCACAATTTGGCGGTTGGCGATATTTAGGCAAATTCTATATGACTCAGCCTTATAGCGGCCCCCTGTATTGTAAAAACCGCTCTCTATAAACCACTCATGCATACATCGTATGATATGTGCACGACTTGTTCATGGAGCAGCATAGTTTGCGTACCATATTTCACCTAAAATATTTCACTCACACCGCCCTACCATATATCTACTAAAATAATTTAGATGTGCATAAGCACCAGAGAGGTTTCCTATTCCATCTCGTAACACATTTGCCTAGTAGGAGATGTCATTTAAAGGTTTTTCTATTTTTTGCTCTGGCAGCCATTTTGTTTAACAGAGCAGAATGATTTAGGCAATTTTGAAAGAGGGTCACTCAAGGAACATTCCTGTGATATTATTTTGAAATCGGACCATTTGCCTAGGAGGAGATGTCATTTAAAGGTTTATCTATTTTAAGCTCTGGCAGCCATTTTGTTTAACGGAGGGCAATGATTAAGGCAATTTTGAAAGAGGGTCATCCAAGGAACATTCCTGTGAAATTATATCAAAATCCATTCACTGGTTTAGGAGGAGATGTCGTTTGAAGAAAAAGTTTACACAATCACGGATGCACGCACGATGGAAGACGGACAAAAAGTAATCCCAAAAGCTCATCTCGTCACTACGTGACAGGTGAGCTAACAAAAACTGATGGAGCAAATCCAAGCAAGTTCACTACTAAATTTTCTAAAATGACAAACAGTGTCTACACAAATCAGGCAGTCAGAAGTTACTAATAACAGTTGAACATCAATGACTCAAACACCTAGGAGATGTCATTTAAAGGTTTTTCTATTTTTAGAACCATAAAAATTTGTTTGAGCCACTGAGGGATAATCACAGTGCAAGGTCAGAACGCATAATTTAGGGGATAAGTGTATTGAATATCGTCATTTGGGGAAGAAATGGGCAGTATTAAGGTCGGAAATTTTGTTTTACAACGCAACATGAGGGGAACCATAAAACAGAATTTGCTACCGTAAAACTGACGGGTTACCTCACCAAATGGCAATTTCAATGTAGTTATTCCCATTCTTATGCACTTTCTCAGTTGTTTTTATAAAAATTGTACCATTTTTCTCAAAGGGACAAGCGTTGTGAGCTGCGTAAAGCCAAGTACCAGCCAATGAAAGGCGATGTTACATGATGAATCTCCATGACAGTAAAACCCGGCAGTATATCGCAGAATATACTGTTGTATACTGTTGAACAGTATATTGCAGAATATACTGTCGAATATTTTTGACCTTATCCAATCAGACGATGTTACTTACACAAGTGAGTTTGACTCAGCCATGGTAAACAAGCCATCTTTGTTTGAGCCATTGAAGTTTGGTTGTATTGGTAATTCATAATTGTCTGAAGTGAGTCAACTTAGTATACTCTAGCTAAATGATTTCTGTCCAAACATTTGACCTATTTGTGGTAGCAATGATAAGCTTTTTGGCCGAGGCTAATACAGCTGGCCGAGGACCTGTAAGTGAGAAAATACGAAATTACTTGATTAATGACAAGTTTATTAGCTGAAAACATTAGAAAACATGATCATTAATTTTTTACCTCAGGGTTAATACGGATGACCTCGGAACAATACAGGACAGTCAATTAATAATAATTCTAAAACATATGATACTTGATCCATAATCTTTAATTTGAACAATATTTCTTTCCTGAGCTGTTATGTGATTAAAATGACAACAGCTGAATAACAAAAACGGCAAACTATGATAAAATAGTTCCAAAAAGAGCAACAATCTCAGTCACTGTTAGTTCTGAAGTAATATGATCCCAATACTAACAGGGTATTTCCTATCATTAGCACACATGCTCTGATAAAAGCACACCAATACTTTTTCAAGAAGATTTAGAGTGCCACATTCAACAGCCTGCTGAAGTTGTAAGTGATAAATGATCTCCTTAACATATCAATTGCAGTAGACTCTCATTATCCCAAACTCCAAGGAACTGGAAATTTTGGGATGAGATAACAGAAGTTTGAGATACAAGATGAACTATAATGCTCATACAGCAAAACTATAACAATAGTTCCCAAAATTAAGTTTGACTTAAGCACTATTTTGAGATATCAGTGTTTGAGATAATGAGAGTCAACTGTATTAGGTTTTTGTGATAAAATGGGACAAACTGCCCGGACCAGTTGTTCAAAACTAACGACGTCGTTAGTTAACGTATCGTTAAAACTTTGATCATTTATTGTGGCAAATATGCTAATATATTTGCTGAAAAATGTGAGCAGCTTTTGCAGAAGCAAAAGCTGCTCACATTTTTTTCAGCAAAAATACCAAAACTTTATATATTAAACTTGTTAGAACAGTTAACAATATGACCACTAACAAGCTTGTTAAGCTAACGATGCTTTGAACAACTGGCCCCTGGTGTGTTTATTTACAAACTTATTGTGTTTTAATAAATGTAGTCAATAAGCCAACTTTGGACATGTTACATGTCCAAAATCTGCATATGAAGCATCCAGTTACATCTGGCTTTCTAAAGCTTGTTTTTATGATTAAATCTTATTCTGCTGAACACAACAACCCCTACCTTTCCAAACAATGTAGATCCGTATCAGATGGCTTCAGAATAAGTCATCCGATCAGGATCTACACTATCATGCAGTTTGTGAACTGAATGAATATATTATATTATGTAATTTGATTGGTTAATAGCCAGAAAAGGGTGTGGCAAAACTGATTTATTCAGCAGGATATGGGTTAACGTCTAAGCTTACTGTACCCTTATTATGTTGAATATGGTACACAGAATATACTGAGTATCAAAGCCAAGGAAAGAAGTATCTTACCAGCTGAAGGTATAGCCCACCATTTTATACCACTGTAAGCTACAGCCACTGATGCTGTGTAATAGAACACTGGGTCTGAAATAAATGTTATGTGGTTCATAGTCACCATGGCATCAGATTTTGTTTGTTTGATTTGAGGTTTAACGTCCCCGTCAACACTGTAAAGGTCATTTTGGAGATGTTGCTTTCAATTTTGTGGGACTTTTACCCGACATTGAGATGAAAAGACATCTCAAGCCCTGTCGCCCAATGAAACCTATAGGGTTTATTAGCATGGACGGTCCGCCTCGCACCGCAGTTCCTGGAAAGGCTTAGATCCTGTAAGCGGTTTACCAGTACTAGTGTGCGGGCCGGATTCAGCTCTGCTTGGAAGCATCATGCAGCCCATATATTTCTTCAAGCCCCTATGGGCGGGGGCCACCATGGCATCAGATAAGGAGACGTAACAAGGACAATTAAGGGATAATTCTTTTATATTTCTCCATAAAAGCATATGTTGTGGGTACTTGTTAGAATTGCCTCGACGAGGTGATTCTAACAAGTACCCACAACATATACGTCTAACAGGAAATAAGGAAAATTATCCCACAATTATCTTTGTAGCTATAGTAACTGATATAACCTTTTCAACCACTGATTTTCTGGGGTGGACTCATCCATCTTAAAATTTGGACACATCCAGTCTCATTATGAGCCATCTCATCTGGGTCTACAGTTTGCATAAGTATCTCTATCAGTCTACTGTGTTGCATGAGTTTAAGGTTTCTGATGTTTATCGAAGTATGAACCACATGTACAATGGTCTCGGCAAAGCAAATTAACCCCAGAAGGGTTTAGGTAAACTTGGCTAGCGTCCTAAGTTTCTTCAATATCAAAGATGTTGCTCTAGAAGGTAAGCCTTCGCTCATAAGGAGAGCAAATTCTTTCTTTTACCAGAGTAATCTCAAGCAAACTCCATGTCCAATAAACAAAATTTTATATGTACTGCCAGTTAAAACAAATAGAGATTATCAGTACATTTGTATTTAGAAAAATAACCAGACAATCTTTGTATGTTCTTTGTGTGTGTGTAACATTTTTGGAACATATAATGAATGATTTATGACACTACATGTATAAGGATAATTAAAAAATGTCCAAATATTGGTATCATAATGATCCTAAATATTGGGACAGATAGGCCTGAGCATACAGTGCAGACCAGATCAGACTGCAGTCTGATCTGGTCTACACTGTTTGCCATTCCCACTGCACCTTTTGGACTCCTTGCTGGATCATGAAACAAATTTGTTAAAATTTTGGGAGAATTACGTCTTACATTTTCCCAATTTTTTAGAATTTTTATGGTATTCAGGGTAAATATGGTAATGTATGGTTTATAGAGGATCTTGCATGAGTCTTCAGGTATGATTGAATTTATTAAATGAGTTGAGGAAAGGGGATAAAATGCTAGGCTTTGCCGAGCATTTTATCCCTTTTCATCAACGAGTTTAATAAATTCAATAATACATGAGTACAAATGCAACATTCTATTTATCGTATGACATTTAAAACGCATTTCATTCAGATTGTTTACAAAAAAGGCAATATTCTGCCGTTAGTAAACGCGACGTCGTTAAGGATGTCGTACGTGTAACGCTACTGGACGTATCTAGCCAATTTGCATATTTAATCCACCAGTGGATTATCGAAAATATTACATGGCGTTATTACACTCTCAGTCGTGAGGTCATATGATAAATGAGAGTTTTCCTCACAGTGACTTTTTAACACGTTGAAGAGGTAATACTTACATAGCAGTATGATATAGAGAGGTAGTCGTTGTCCAAGAAATGTGAAAATGCCCTGAGCATGCCAGAAGCTGTCAATATCAGGCATCCAGTAGCTTACAGCCTCCACAAAAAGGCCGTGCATCACAATACCTATCCATAGGAACAAGTATCGACCGCCCACACGACTTGCTGAAAGATTAAGAGCCGGTGAAATCACTTTGAAAATAGCAGCATCATGAAAAAATCTGATTTTGTTATTTTGGAACATTTTAAGGGGAATGGATACACCTTCAGGGGAGGCAACTCCTGCAAAAGTGTTTTTGTCTTCCATGCCAATAGGGGTCAACTCTTAAGGAAAGAATTTGCTCCTAAGGAGCAATTTCTTTCCTTTAATAGTTGACCCCTTTTTCTGTGGGATAGATCTTATAGACAAGAGGACCATGATGGCCCTGGATCGCTCACCTGATCCATAGAGTAACAAGTGGGCCCCGGGGAGGGCCATTATTGACCCCAGGGTTATAATGTGCATAATGTTGAGGGAGGTCTAAAAAGGTGAAGCTTCATACCAAATATCAACAAAAGACTATAATTTGAACAATGTTGGCAAAGGTCCACTAGATGAAGCTACACAACAAAATATCAAAGACCTGGGCCTTGTTGTTTCAGAGAAGAAGATTTTGAAAGATTATCTCTATTATAATTCTATGTAAAACCAAAGGGCCCTGGGGCGGGGGCATTGTGGCCCCAGGGCTATAATTTGAACAATCTTGGTAGAGGTCCACTAGCTGAAGCTTCATACCAAATGTCAAAGACCTAGGCCTTGTGGTTTCAGAGTAGAAGATTTTTCAAGATTTTCCCTATATAAGTCTATGAAAAACCAAAGGGCCCAGGAGCGGGGGCAATTTTGGCCTCAGGGCTATAATTTGAACAATCTTGATAGAGGTCCACAAGATGAAACTTCATACCAAATATCAAAGACCTGGGCCTTGCAGTTTCAGAAAAGAAGATTTTTAAAGATTTTCTCTATATAAGCCTATGTAAAACAAAAGGGCCCCGGGGCGGGGACATTTTTGGCCCCAGCACTATAATTTGAACAGTCTTGGTAGGGGTCCACTAGATGAAGCTTCATACCAAATAGCAAAGACCTGGGCCCTGCAGTTTCAGAGAAGAAGATTTTTTAAAGATTTTCCCAATATAAGCCCATGTAAAACCAAAGGGCCCTGGGGCAGGGGCATTTTTGGCCCCAGCACTATAATTTGAACAATCTTGGTAGGGGTCCACTAGATGAAGCTTCATACCAAATATCAAAGACCTGGGCCTTGCGGTTTCACAGAAGAAGATTTTTAAAGGTTTTCCCTATCTAAGCCTATGTTAAACCAAAGGGCCCCGGGGCGGGGGCATTTTTGGCCCCAGCACTATAATTTGAACAATCTTGGTAGGGGTCCATAAGATGAAGATTCATACCAAATATCAAAGACCTGGGCCTTGCAGTTGCAGAGAAGAAGATTTTTAAAGATTTTCCCTATATAAGCCCATGTAAAACCAAAGGGCCCCGGGGCGGGGGCATTTTTGGCCCCAGCACTATAATTTGAACAATCTTGGTAGGGGTCCACTAGATGAAGCTTCATACCAAATATCAAAGACCTGGGCCTTGTGGTTTCAGAGAAGAAGATTTTTAAAGATTTTCCCTATATAAGCCCATGTAAAACCAAAGGGCCCCGGGGCAGGGGCATCTTTGGCCCCAGCACTATAATTTGAACAATCTTGGTAGGGGTCCACCAGATGAAGATTCATACCAAATATCAAAGACCTGGGCCTTGCAGTTTCAGAGAAGAAGATTTTTAAAGATTTTCCCTATATAAGCCCATGTAAAACCAAAGGGCCCCGGGGCGGGGGCATTTTTGGCCCCAGCACTATAATTTGAACAATCTTGGTAGGGGTCCACTAGATGAAGCTTCATACCAAATATCAAAGACCTGGGCCTTGCGGTTTCAGAGAAGAAGATTTTTAAAGATTTTCACTATATAAGCCTATGTAAAACCAAAGGGCCCCGGGGCGGGGGCATCTTTGACCCCAGCACTATAATTTGAACAATCTTGGTAGGGGTCCACCAGATAAAGATTCATACCAAATATCAAAGACCTGGGCCTTGCAGTTTCAGAGAAGAAGATTTTTAAAGATTTTCCCTATATAAGCCCATGTAAAACCAAAGGGCCCCGGGGCGGGGGCATTTTTGGCCCCAGCACTATAATTTGAACAATCTTGGTAGGGGTCCACTAGATGAAGCTTCATACCAAATATCAAAGACCTGGGCCTTGCAGTTTCAGAGAAGAAGATTTTTTAAGTTTTCGGTGAAAACAATCTATTTTTGGCTCCTGTGACCCATATGTGCAACGGACCGGAACCATTTGAACAACTTTGAAAGGGGACCACCTAAGGATCATTCCTGTGAAGTTTGGTCAAAATCCGCTCAGTGGTTTAGGAGGAGATGTCGTTTGAAGAAAAAGTTTACGGACGGACGCACGGACGGACCCACATTTTGGGTTTGTGTGGCTGCACCGCTCCATATTTTATGGGGCTAAAATTTTTATGTGGCTAACGGTTTATGTGGCTATAAGACACACAAATCTGTACATCTAATGTGGCTAGCCACACAAACTTTGGACATCAGCCACATAAAGGCTGTCTGTACGAAACCGTCTTTGTCTAAACTTATGTGGCTACCAGAGGTTGTGATATCTAGCCCTCTAAAGGTAGAACATAACTTTCTTTATAGTGCACTGATACATCTTATGGGTCTAGCTCCTCACATAGAGGGACTTTTTCCTACTGCAGCATTCAGCCCCAGGACAGCCAGTTAAATTTATGTGGCTCAGCCCCATAATCTCAAAGTTTAGCCTCATCCATGTCCAAGGATGTCCAAGGTGATGGACATAAATTTATGTGTCTTTTTTTTATTTGATTTTTCTAGTCCCCCTGAACCCCTCTGTACTAACAGAAAAATGGGTTTGTGAGGCTAGCCACACAAACCCATTTTGCCACACAAAACCCTTCTGTACCTAAAAGAAGCCACATAAACCCATTTTGTAAGAACGGACGCACGCACGCACGGACGACGGACGACGGACAAAATGTGATCCCAAAAGCTCACCTCGTCACTACGTGACGGTGAGCTAAAAAGGGAACAGGAAGTTCGAAAAGTTGTCTCTCTTTGAAAAATGGCAGAAAAATCTGGCAGGTGTTCCCATTCCCCTTAAGGTGCAGACCCGCATGCACATCCACACAGTCTGATCAGCAGCTTAGTATTCACTGCTTGGATAGAAAACAATGTAAGTTTCTACCGTGCTGACCTAGATATTCAGACACCTCAACTTCTTGCCATACTTGAGCTAAAATTTGAACAAGACTAGTGCAGTTTACTAGCCAATGTTGTGTCTAAGAATAGTGGAATGAGTGGCAAACAGCATAGACCCTGATGATTCTGCAGCATCTAATCTGGGTCTACACTGTTTGCTCAGGCCTGCAGGGATACAGACTAACAGGTGCCCAGTCGCCCAAGGCGCCTAAATTTTTGCATGGGCGCCTAAGTTTTGAGTAAAAATGCCTATTTACTTAATGTAAAATTTGGTTTTATGGCAATCTCGGCGCCTAAAGCAAAACGCTTAGTCTGTATCCCTGGCCAGTCTGTCCGAATATATGGTAAATGCGGTATATCTAAAACTTCAAGACTCTAGTAAGTCTGTGAAGCTGTGCAGACCAGTTTGTGTCTCACCTGATCACGACCTCCAAAGACATGTTTTCTAATGACAGGGCTTAAATATTATTGTTTTCAAGGGAGACAACTAAAGGGGAATGGATACACCTGGCAGATTTTTCCCGCCATTCATAGAGAGACAACTTTTGGGACTTCCTGTTCACTTTTCTATAAACTCTGTCGTCCCACAGTAAAAGGGGTCTAACAGATAAAAGCTGAAACTGACAGAACTTGAGAACTGTTAAACAGCTTAGAAGGTCTAAGCCTGCCCAGGAAAGTGGTGCGAGTCTGACAGCACCTTTAACCCTTGTGGTTCTTTGGGTGGTAGGGTTTGAGATGTCATTTCATCTCAACGTCGGAGTAAAATCCCACAAAATCAGAAGTAAAGTCTCCTAAATGAGCTAGTGTTGACAGGGACGTAAAACCTCAGCACACAAAAAACAAACACATAACATAACATCATTGGATGGAAAATCTTGTGTGATATAAAGGATACAGTCTCAAAAATTAATGTAATTCTGAAGTTGATAAACAAGCTATAAATCTGGGCCTTCATTATAACAAATAATGAAGGGTCATAGCAACAGATAAGGTAAATATTTTGTGATAACATTGGGGGATAGTTTTTCTCCATATAAATCTATGTTGTGGGTACTCATTAGAACCACACCCACAACCTAGGTTTCTATGGCGAACAGACAAAAACTATGTTTCAATTATCACAAAGTACTTACCTTGTCTGGTGCTATGGGAGTACATGAAAAATTACATGGAAACAAGCATTACTGGGATAAGATGGATGGATTTTCCATCATAACCAACCTCACCGTCTATCATCTACACCGGAAATAGAATCCCGGTGAATCGATTGAAACCGAAAGTAGGCATGGAACACGGTGAGTGTAGCCTTTATTTCTTATCTATTTTCTGCACTCGAAGTGTAAATTTATTTCCTTGAAATAACAGAGGGATTTCTGCAAGATTTTATGCGTTTTTCTATGCTGTATGTATTGATTTAAAGTCAGAAACACAAGTTTAACGATGCTTGGTACTGGGTGAAGACCAGCATTTTCGAAAATAGGTTACAGATTTTATAATTTCTTGATTTATTTCCGCTTAAACTTTCTTTCACCTGTTTCTGTTTATAATGGGTAGTATCTGAAAACTTTCTCTGGTCATGATTTTATCATACACTAAGCGTATTTATTAAAAACCAAAAATCCATGTGTACGGCGTTTAGCTGTTTACAACCAGGTAGCTGTACGGAATATAGCCAAAAAAGGGTACGGCGAATAGATATGGCTACCCCTGTATTCTTAACTGTTAAATGCCAATGATGGACCATTTCCATTTTCCCCAACTTTAAGGGTATATATGCTTGCCCCGACCAACGGATCATGGAGATTCTATCTATCTATCTATCTATCTATCTATCTATCTATCTATCTATCTATCTATCTATCTATCTATCTATCTATCTATCTATCTATCTATCTATCTATCTATCTATCTATCTATCTATCTATCTATCTATCTATCTATCTATCTATCTATCTATCTATCTATCTATCTATCTATCTATCTATCTATCTATCTATCTATCTATCTATCTATCTATCTATCTATCTATCTATCTATCTATCTATCTATCTATCTATCTATCTATCTATCTATCTATCTATCTATCTATCTATCTATCTATCTATCTATCTATCTATCTATCTATCTATCTATCTATCTATCTATCTATCTATCTATCTATCTATCTATCTATCTATCTATCTATCTATCTATCTATCTATCTATCTATCTATCTATCTATCTATCTATCTATCTATCTATCTATCTATCTATCTATCTATCTATCTATCTATCTATCTATCTATCTATCTATCTATCTATCTATCTATCTATCTATCTATCTATCTATCTATCTATCTATCTATCTATCTATCTATCTATCTATCTATCTATCTATCTATCCATCCAACAGCAACACTGTTGTGGAGGAAATTGATCATGAAATCTTTTCTTCGGTCATTATCTCCTTCATTTTCTCCCTTCCGCTGATTCAAGAAGAGTATAACCGCTTACGTATAAGCCTGCACAGGAGAAGGGTGGCTAGGTAAACTGTTCGGTAAAAATGACCTAAATAGTGTTGACTGGGCCGTTGAGTACCCCTAAAACCACTACTGCGATCGGACATAATTGACATTTACTGTCAGGTGTACATTACGCATACTCCAGATCTGCAGGATGAAAACCTACACAGTAATTATGCACCTTGTGCCATGTCATCTCCAATGACGAACTCCTCTAGCACCTCTGTTTGCACCTTGGATTTGGCTTGCAACCTCCCGAGATTGAAAAGCTTCCCATCAAAGCGAAACCTAATCGGTATGGCGTTGTCACCCTCCTGGAAAACATCTGTGAGCATGGCAGCGAACATCATGCTGAACAGTGTCTAGGCTAGCACACAGCCTTGCTTGACTCCATTTGTCACAGGTAATGGATCTGAGAGCTCACCATCATTGTGATTACATTACACGATTAGTTTAAACAATAGTATATTAGTTGAGTACACGTTATGATTGTATAGTTAACTAATAAACTATTGTTTAAACTCGCCAAGTAATTACGTAAAGATCTCTAACTTGCATAAGGGATGATTCTCCCTGCACGGGGGTAGGGGGATCCAGTTAACGTCCCGATCCGATAGACGGTGCATTTTGGGGCATTTATCCCGGCAAATGATACCAGTGTAGCATGTTTGGACACCGCAACTTTATTACCGCTGCAGCAAATCGAACCGCAGACCCCTAAAATCAGAGGCAAACGCATTAACCGCTGAGCTATTACACTGCATGATACTTCCATGCAGATCGGCCCCCGCCCATCGGGGCTTGAAGAAATATATGGGCTGCATGATGCTTCCACGCAGAGCTGAAACCGACCCGCACACGAGTACTGGTAAACTGCTTATAGGATCTAAGCCTGCCCAGGTAAAGCGATGCGAGTCGGACCGTCCATGCTTATAAACCTTATTGGTTTCATTGGGCGGCAGGGCTTGAGATGTCATTTCATCTCAATGTCGGGTAAAAGTCCCAAAAAATTGGAAGCAACGTCTCCAAAATGACCTTTACAGTGTCGACGGGGACGTTAAACCTCAAATCAATCAATCAAAAATCAAACTTCCAAATCGACCGTGCATGACTACTGGTAAACCGCTTAGAGTGTCAAAGCCTGTCCAGGCAAAATGGCGCGAATCTGACCTTCCCTACATGTAAATTCCTTTGGTTTGTCCGGCGCCTCTGTATGTAAAAGTCTCACAAAATTGGAGGCAAAGTCTCCAAAATGAACTAAATAGTATTGACGGGGACGTTAAACCTCAATTCAAACAAACAAATAAAAAAAAAAAGAAAAAAAAAAGTTTCTACTAAAGTATACTTTTTTCTACTGCTGTATTCCTTGGGTTGTGCTAAGCATTGTCCAATTTACTTGTGTTGAATGACATATACCAATTGCCTAGGCATACCTCTATGGCTATACTATGTGAGTCATGTGAAGCTAATAGGTGTTTGTTTGTTTGATTGAATTTTACTCGAGTCTAACGACCCCGTCAACACTGGGTCATTTTGGAGACGTTGCTTCCAATTTTGTGGGACTTTTACCCGACATTGAGATGAAATGATATCTTAGCCCCTGCCGCCGAATGAAACCAATATGGTGATATGCATGAACGTTCAGACTCACACCACTTTTCCAGGGCAGGCTTACAGCCGATTAGCTGTTTACCAGTACTCGTGTGTGGGCGGTTTAAGCTCTGGAAGCATCATGCAGTCCAATCTTTGTCTTCAAGCCCCGATGGGCGGGACGAAGGACTGCAGTTTGTTTGTTTGGTCGTGGTTTAACGTCCCCGTCAACACAATTTAGGTCATTTTGGAGACGTTGCTTCCAATTTTGTGGGACTTTTACCCGACATTGAGATGTAATGACATCTCAAGCCCAGCCGCCCAATGAAACCAATAGGGCTAATATGCACTGGACGGTTTGACTTGGACTACTTTTCCTGGGCTGGCATAGTCCATCAAAGAAGTTAACCAGTACTCACGTGCGGTAGTTTCAGTCCTGCGTGGATGCACCGTGCATCCCAATCTATTTCTCCAAGCCCCGATGGGCGGGGCCCGTAAGGACTGCAGTGAAATCTATGTTTGTCGTTTGGTCCACCAAGTCTCAACTAATGCTGCGTTCGTCGTCAGACAAGTCATTGTGGCTTTTATATTTGTTCTTTGTTACACGTGTTGATTAATGGTAAGTGGGAAAAACATCATGCAACAGACAAAAAACAAAAAACAAAAAAAAAAACAACAAAAAAAAAAAAACAAACAGATTGATCAGGTTTTATACCCCATCATCAAGTAAAATAAAAGTAATGGTTTGGATGTCGTTAAAATAACTTAAGCCCCCTAAAACTTATTGTTGACCGTTCCAAATCGGTATGTTTTTTTTTACAGGGGTAAACCTAATTTTTCTTATTTCTGCTCTGAAATATAGCTTGTGGGTCCTCGTTAGAACCGCCTCGATGAGGCGGTTCTAACGCGTACCCCCAATCTATATTTTGAGCAGAAATAAGGAAAATATCACAATTTTTTCATCCTTGAATTTTAGTGTGTGTTTTTTTTTTAGGTGAAAAAATTATATTGTATAAGTATAGGCGTGTTCCGTTTTTTTTTAAATGAACATCATTGAACAAAACGATTGAAAATCTAGCTTCCGTGCAGGAATCTCCAGAACATTGTTTATCGCATGCTCTGTGTAAACAGTGTTTCACCACTGGTGTTTGCATGGTGCTTCCTCACAGATCTGAAAATGATCGCACACGGGTACTGGAATACTGCATAAAAGGTCTAAGCTTATCTAGATTAAGTAGTGCGAGTCGGACTGGTCATGCATCTTTTATGATATCTCGTCGTTTTCTTCGAAAACAGCCGAGCTAAAATATTTGAGGGTCACTGATGAGAGCTAATTGGCAGAAACTAGCTAGTCTGGCCCAGAAAACATGTGTACTCCATATTTTCCAGTTACAGTCAAACTTCGAGGGCTCGAACACCTTGGGACCATGAAAATGTGTTCGAGACAGTAGTATTTCGAGCCTCTGAGGATTATTAACAGGGTTATGTCAGGAGGCATAACGCTTATATTAAATTAAGGTATGCTGTGTGTAGGCGATTCTAATGAGTACACACAACATATCTTTTCACAATAACATTTGTTCGAAGTTATCCCTAACAATGTTTTATCAGGCCCTATGGAAAGTTTTTTCTAGGGACTCAAGAATGAGTTCGAATCAACCATGGTTAAAGAGACACCGGTGTTCGAGTCATCGAAGTTTCACTGTATGTGGTGTATTATTTGTTTCCAAAGGATAACCCTTTTATAGAACATATTCCACGCGTCTATATTTGAGCTGGCGTGTTTTCATAATGCGCACTTCTTTTTAACACAAAATAACGCCTATGTAGCAAAATATGGTCTTAAAACTATACATAGTAATTAGTTCCTAACTAACATTACAATACTGTGATTGATTCTTGCTAATACGACGAGAGAATGGGTGAAAACTGTTGAAGTGTGTTTATAAAATTCTGATGACACTGGATAAAGATGTTGTGACAGGTGAGTCCCTTGATTTAGCCCCAGTTCATGCCGACCATTGTTTACATTTCGTTACCCATAAGCAGCATGTTTGACAAAATATAACACCCAACTTTGACAAGACATACGTTTCACCATACATACAGAGCAGTACAATCCTCATGGATGTATGAGAAGCACCGTAGGAACGGTCGAGTTACTTTTTAAATGTTTTCAGCTATAAACATGGAACTATTCGCCGTACACTTTCTGTTACAAGTATTTGCTATAAGCCGTACACCAATCTACTATTCGCCGTACAACAGGTAAATTTACGTTTTGGCAAACAGTTGTGTTGAAAGTACAGTTTGAGGCGAGTTTCTTTTGCAAATAATTTTTTGATCATTGTTCTATCTGATTAAGTGGAAAACCTTCAGTAGAAAGGCATAAACATTCAAAAAACAACAAGGAACTTGTCAAAATCCATTCAGTTCGTGGTACCAGCTATCGAACATTCGGTCTGTAATTGCACGATTGTGTGTTTAAAATTCAATTCACTTCTCACAGCAGCAGCAAATTATGTCCACTACTGATATTGATAACAGTATTCTAAAACTAAAACTTACAAGCAGTAAACATATCCATTTTCAAGAGGCACCCCTTATCCTTCAGTTATTTTTATCGATTCACCGGGATTCTATTTCCGGTGTAGATGATAGACGGTGAACCTTAAAGATGATTTTCCAACTTGGCTTATACTTATATATGTTTAACCTCAATCCCACTGAACATGACAACCCCAATATCTTTGCAAACAGTGTAGATCCAGATCAGATGGCTTCTGAAGAAGCCATCTGATCAGGATCTACATTGTTTGTCATTCAGTTTGCAAACTTTATAAGAATACCTTATATCAAGTATTTGATTGGTTCACTGTCAAGACATGGGTGTGGCTTATAATGAACAGTGTAATTAAGAGGTTGTGGTGTATATTCAAATCCTAAATTGACCCTAATAACACACTATGGCAGATTTTAAGAAATATACCCTATACCATTGAAAAATAGCTCAAACACAGATGCCTCATTTGAACTCACTCTTCAGACTCTTAAAAAAATTCTTCCAATAGCTTAATAGCCATATATTTGGATATTTCAGGAAGGTCTTCCTGATTTTATCTTAAAAACCTACGTTGCATGTACTCATTAGAATCCACACAATGGGCCAATTCTAATGAGTACACAAAACATTCTTTTGTTTCATTGAAACTCGAAAAATATATGCTTACCCGCAACCCATATCCTGCTGTTCACAACAACCCCTGGTGTTGCAAACAGTATAGATCCAGATCAGATGGCTTCTGAAGAAGCCATCTGATCGGGATCTACACTGTTTGCCATGCAGTTTGTGAAATTAACAAATGTATTTTATTAAGTAATTTGATTGGTTGATAATCAGCAATGGGAGTGGCTTAACTAATTTAGGCAGCGGGACAAGGGTTAAGTTATGCCCATTATGCCTCATGACTGGCACTATGATTAATGCTTAGTTAGTTTGAACTACTCATATATCCAACAAATTTTGATTGTTCCGAAGATATTTGGGAACACCTTCAGCGGAGGCAACACCTGCAAAAGTATTTTTGTCTCACAAATCAATAGGGGACAACTCTTAAAGGAAAATTTGGAGCAAATTTTTTCCTTTACGAGTAGACCCCTTTTTCAGTGGGACAGGGCTTATAGAAAAGCCAACAGGAAGTCCCGAAAGTTGTCTCCCTTTAAAAAATGGCGGAAAAATGTGCCAGGTGTTCCCATTCCCCTTAAGCTATTGAATTTAGACTGTAGGCCTATATTTGGGAAAATTTGGTTTGTGGCTATTAATTTTGGGGTCAATTGTCAGTCAACCCAAAGTTACTAAGCACAGAAGCTCTTCAGTGCTGATGTCCATGTGTTTGTTTGTTTGTTTTGGAGTTTAACGGCCCAGTCAACACTATTTGAGGTCATTTTTGAGCCGGTCAGTTTACCTATCCACACTTTTCCTGGGCAGGTTTATACGTAAGCGGTTCACCAGTACAGTGCACATTCTTCCGCCAGAAACTGACAACTGCCCTTCTTGAATCAGCTGAAGGGAGAGAATGAAAGTAGAAAAGATTTCATGATCAAGAATGTTGCCGACCCCAGCGAGAATCGAACCCGCGCCCTCCTGATGCGCATCCGACTGAGCCACCGAGGCCGGCCTCTGATGTCCATGTGACCATCACTGATTTGTAGGAAATACAGGTAATGGTTATTTACAGAAAATAGCCAAGCATTTCCAATTGATGTGTTTGTTTTGAAATGTGGTTTTACGTCCCCATCAACACTATTTAGTTCATTTTGAAGACGTTGCTTCCAGTTTGGTGGGACTTTTACTCGACCTTGAGATGACATCTCAAGCCCTGGCGTACAAACAAACCAAAGGGGTTTATATGTAGGGACGCTCAGTAAAGTCAGCATGTTGCATAAGAGATTTATCTATAGAATATGGACTGGAAACATGTGTTGGGTTTGGCAAACAAGGTAGACCCAGATCAGATGCTGCATAATGCAGCATCTGATCAGGGTCTACACTGTTTGCTTAAACTACAGTTATTAAAAGGCTAAATGAAACAGCCTAAGGCCCCGTTCAGGATCATTTTTCCAGCCAACACTCATGAGACAATCGACCAACCAGTCCTGTCAGTGCTTTGATTGTTATATGTTACCTTCATTACATATTACCGTATTTATTCTAAGCATTCCGACACCTCATACCTTACCACACTTGTTATAAAATTTGAACAAGTACAATTTACTTCCCGATGCTGTGCCTAAAATAGCTGGATGAGTGGCAAATAGTGTAGACTCTGATGAGACTCCGGGTTCTGCGGCGTCTCATCTGTGTCTGCACTGTTTGCCCAGGCCTATATATCTGAATTCGTACGGTAAATACTGATATGGTATGAACGAGAGATCAATGTGATTATACAAAAGATGGTCAGAATATTTTGACAATCAGACATAATGCCAGTGTGATAATTCTAGCCTAGGGATGCCAATATCTTGATGATAAAACAATACAGTAGTAAGTAATTCCAACTGTCTTTACCATAATTACCCCGAAAAATTTGCCAGTAACTTGCATGTGCAACATTTAATCAGACCAAAGATTTAGACCCGCATCAGACTGCTCAGACAATAATGGGAACAGTCTTCCTGAAGATCATGTTAAAAATTCTCAGACCCTTGATACATTTCAATGTAGATGCCTGAAGTGGTTAATTTATTCTTTTCCAATTATTAGTACCTATTGCACATTTTATACTTTAGTAATTGCTGTACTGTATCAAATTCTTTCTGTTGTTTTATGTATTGATCAAGTGTGTCTAATTCTGTAACAATTAAGCCAGTGTTTTCCATCAAGGCTTTTAGTGATATTAGTGTTGTGATGGTCAGTAGGCATGTTACCCTCATTTAGAAGACTTGACCCAACTCTACCCCAACCTCACCCTTTTAGTACCAAATGGAATCTTCCTCCTTATATAAAGCAGGAGTCCATTTCAAAATAGGGGTGCAAGGTTGTGTCTTCTTCGAAATTTATTTGGAAAATGACTGAACTTGTAGTCACTGTGTTGGCCCTGATCAGACGCCTGCGGCGTCTGATCTGGGCCTGCACTGTATGCCCTGGTACCCCTTTTGGAGTTTCTGGTACTGAATGGGTTAATGGACTTACTTTGTCAGGACAAAAATCATAGTTTGACTCCAGTGACTAATTGTTACAAGAAAAATGTCAAATGGCATTATGGACGGTTTTTGAAAAAGGTTAACCAAAAAACCGGGACGTGGACGCCGGGCCGGCCGCTCGCACGGATATCCCTATTCTAAAGGCCGGAATTTTTCCTTGAAAAACCTGTCCAAAAATGATTCGGCCTAAAAAGAAAAATAGCTGTGTTTCTGCTAACCCAACTGATCCCGATTTTTTTGGCCGACCCTGCAATTTTTATGGCCATCCAGAAAAAAATAAAAAGGATTTTCTTACCCACCAACCTTAATATTTTCTAGCAATTTTGATAAAATATCATAAAACTGTCAAAAAAGCAAAATTAATACCTAAAATCCTGTCCTTTTGCTTCCTTGATGCTCTAAACCTCATTATTTGAATGTTTTCTGGTAATATGGCTGGAAGATTTTTGCTCTGTTTCAATCAAATTAAAATTTGACAAAAAAAAAAAATAATATGTTTAATCAACCTACCAACTCTAATTTTTTTTCGGCATGTTAGCGGAAACACACTATTTTTTTAGTCCTTATGTAATTGTTGTTAAATTCTACTGTTAATTCAAATGAAGTCAAAATTAAATCACAGTCCTTGTTATTTACAAGAGTATCTCAGTATACACTTCTTAGTAACCCATCACGTGAACAAGTCCATGAAATGAAGACCCCCCTATACTCCATTTTATATAGAGAAAACTGGGGGTTTATGTGGTGGTATACATTATTTTTCTTATTCTTACTCTAAGACATAGGCTGTGGGTACTTGTTAGAACCGCCTGAATGAGGCATTTCTAACGAGCACCCACAACCTATGTTTGCAGTATTTATAAGAAAAATATCACAGATTTTCATCAGAAAAATGGCCATTTTGTAGGTGTGAAAAAAATGTACTATGCCGCATGTGTGTGTTATTGTAATGCCATCATCTTCAGGGCCTTCTCTAGAATAGTCTCAGCCTAAGTACATTGCTTTTCTTTATAGTTACCAGAATCACCATACATTGGTTAAGATTACTTAATACTTACCAGAATCACAGAACACTGATTAATATATATTTTTAACCCTTGTCCTGCAGAATATTCATATATGCCACACCCACTTCCGATTATCAACCAATCAGATTACTTGATGCAAATTATTGCAACAAATTCACAATCTGAATGGCAAACAATGTAGATCCTGATCAGAAGCCATCTGATCTGGATCTTCATTGTTTGAAAAATAAGGCATATCCAGGTTCAGCAGGACAAGGGTTAAAATGTTTGAGAATCACAAGCTACTGGTTAAAATTTTTAACAGTTTAAGTTAACATACCATAATGATCCTAAGTATTGGGACAGACAGGCCTAATTAAATGGTGCAGACCCAGATCAGACTCCTTCTCACATCAAGGAGCAGTCTTATCAGGGTCTTTACTGTTTGCCATTCCGTCTGCACCTTTTAGACTCCTTGCCAGATTGTGAAACACATATGATAACATTTTAGGAGAATTACAGTAAGTTTTCAAGGAGCACAAATATTTAGGGTTTTTACGGTACTGCTTCACAGTTTTCTATTAAACTAGGCCATTTTTGACAAATTAATCCAGACTGTTCACAACATGAGAAAAAGCAAAAAATGGGACACTTAACCAAACAGTGCAGCCGCAGATCAGCTGCAAACAAGCCTTTTTTGGCCAAAAACTGACAATTTTCGAAAGTTTGTGACCTTAGAAAAAACAGTCATTAAAAATGTCATCGCACCGGAATCTAATCAAATTCGGTAGACTGTAATTAAATACTGTACAGAGTTTGACCAACATTCACCAATTCTTAAATGATATATGGTACAGATAAGCCATTTTTGACCCCAAAAAGAACATGTTTCTGGAGCCCTTGACCTTACGAGTGCAAACAAGCCATTCTGGTCCAAAATTGACTGTTTTGGGGGGCCTGCAACCTTAAAAATGAGGTCAAGGTAAAAATTAATCAACATTCTTTAATGAGAACGAGTGCAGACAAGCCATTTTTGGTCCAAAATTGACTATTTTGGGGGGCATGTGACCTTGAAAAAAGGGGCAAGGTCACCAAAATCTAATGGAATCTGCTGTATGTTGTAATGATATACTGTACCAAGTTTTGACTACAATTAATCAATTTGATAATGAGATAGAGTGCAGACAAACCCTTTTTGGCCCCAAAATGACAGTTTATTGGGGCCTGCGACCTTGAAAATGAGGCCAAGGTCATCATAACCTACCGACTATTTTCCCTATCCTAATGAGGTAACTATGCAAGTTTGGCCAGAATCCATCTAAAGGTTCAGGAGATATAGTGCTTCAAACAGGCTACGCAGACACCAAGGCAAACCGCACCAAATACAAAATGTCCCCCTCCCATCTGGTGGGGGACATAATGAACTCTTCCAATAAATATGTATGAAATCACAGCTCAAGATAACATGCTCTTTTTCATCCAAAAACTGCAAATATTTTTAGTATTTATGCACGTAAAACATATCTTGTTTGTACTTATTAGAAGCGCCTTATGCATGAAAACATGTGTTGTTGGCCTTTCTAATGAGTACCCACAACATATGTTTTTGTGAAGAAATAGGAACAATAATATGTGTGGAAACCCCCATTAATCAAGAGCTATGATGAAGCAGAAGGGTCATTCAAGATAAAACAAAGTATTCCAGTTTATAGAGTACTGAATTTACTCTATGTATTCAGACAGACAGCCTGGATTTTACAGATGAGATCCCATAGAATGTAGCCTCTCATCATGGTCTACACTAATTTGCCACTCATCCAGCTACATGTATTTTTAGACTGGTTATTGAATTGTGCAAGTTCAAATTTGACAACAAATATGGTATGGTGTCATCATGTGAACAAGTCTGTGAAATAAACACCCCCCTAAACCCCATATTATATAGAGAAAACAGGGGTTTATGGGGATATAGATTATTTTTCTTATTTCTGCTCCTAGACCTAGGTTGTGAGTACTCATTAGAACCGCCTCGATGAGGTGGTTCTAACGAGTACTCACAAACTATGTTTGAGTACAAATAATAAAAATATCACTGATTTTAATCAGAAAAAATAGCCATTTTGGAGATGTGAAAAATGCACTATGTCACACGGGTGTGTTATCGTAATGTTGGTGTCCAAATACTTAGGGTAAATATGGTAATTATACTATTATTACCATGTATAAAAGTAAGAGTAGCTGTCATAAAGACACACATTTCCATCTTGAAGTAGTCAGCATGGTGCTCTGTGATATCACTTGGCGACCGATACTGGACAAACCACTCTAAAAACTGAAAAAATTGAATGTTAAAGTGAATTGATGTATTCCACAACCACATTACAAAGCTCCAGATTACATCATGAAAACATGCCTATATAATGACCCCATTAAACCCCCACTTTTATATAGAAAAACTCAGGTTTATAGGGGTGTACATTATTTTTCTTATTCTGCTCCAAAACATAGATTGTGAGTACTCATTAGACCTTGCTGAGGCAGTTCTAACGAGTACCCATAATCTATATTTTGAGCAGAAATATGAAAATGATCAAAATTTTTTATCTGAAAATTCTCAGTTTTTGGTGTAAAATAATTTAATATATTTGAATAGGCGTGTTTTCGTAATGAGGCGGCATATCAAGAATAAGTAATTGATAATTTTTCTTATTTCTTGTTAGAAACATGTTGAGGGTGCTTGTTAGAATCTCACCAATATGGCAATTTTAACAAGTAACCACAGCATGTTTTTATGGAGAAATAAGAACAATAATCCCTTCATTATCATTGCTGAGCTATGACTTAACCCTTATCTTGCTGAATATTCATTTAAGCCACACCCATTTCTGTCTATCAACCATTCAAATTACTTGATGTAATTTATTGCTACAAATTCATTATCTGAATGCCAAACAGTGTAGATCCTGATCAGATGGCTTCTTCAGAACTGGATCTACACTGTTTGCAAAGATAGGGGTTGTTGTGAACAGCAAGATAAGGGTTAATAACAATACTGTAAATATCCTAAATCTTCAGACACCTTGATGTATTGCTTCAATTCTCAAGAATACGGATACGGATGCAGATGCTAACAGACAGACATGGGTAACATTTGTTGCCCTTCCACCATTCTTTGAATGGCGGGGACATAAATATGACCACACATTTTTCTATAATATCTATACATTTTCAGAATCTAGCTTTAACCCGTATAATATCCAAAACCATGTTTTAGTGGAAAATGTTATAAAGAGATATGTGTGTACTACCAAGTGACTTTACTCTTGCACAAACTGATTTGCGTTCCTTCTCATAAGGGAGTACATGTATTTAAAAGAATTGGAAGTAAAAAATTTATTGCAAGTCCCATAAAAGCATGTGGGGTGGTAATAAGGACAATTTTGGGAAAACTTCTGCTTATCTGTAATAGTGCTGAGTCTGGTGCATGGGCGGTAAAACAAACTAATTCTCTTTTGGTGGCTCAGTCGGAAGCGTGTCTGACTGGTGATAAGGAGGTCACAGGTTTGTCACAGGGCCCAAGCTAGCCCTAATACTTCTCCCTCCTGAGAAAATATGGAGAAGTTTGCTGGGTCTCGAGAAAAGTGGGTGTGGCTGAAGGCTGGACAACATCAGTGATCTCTCCTGTATTAAAATTCCAAATTTATTTGGAGAATAGTGGGGTTTATAGGAGTATCAATCATATATGATGACCATGGGTGAGATTTGCCTTAACGGTTCTATACATAAAGGAGAATTTTTGGTGACTCATGGAAGTTGTCTTCTCTTGCCATTTGAAAGATGAAAAAAAAATCAAAGTTCTAAATTGAATCTACCTGATAACTTCAATTTCATTCTACCCTATCCCCTTTGAATCACTATTTTGGGCCCAAACGTGAAGATCACTGTATGCACACAAAAATGATTTATTCTTAGGCAGTACCTGTACAAACAAGGGGAACAACTTTGCTAAAAGAAAATCAGTTTTTTTTTTTATAAATTCGGATATTGACTGAATACATGTATTTACTGGCAAGTAATAATTATTTTCCATTACAAAATTTACAAATGCTTCCTATTTTTGTTGTTGTCCATAAAAAAAGAATATACATGTAATTGATGGATGTTAAAGTGATGTGCAAACAAATCAATGGCGAAATATATACACCAACTATATTTTAAATTAGATAATACCAAGAACTACAGTATGTGGGCAAAATAGCCAGGGGTAGCCCCAAACAGTTACCTTACAAAATCTATCAAGTCAAGTCAAAGTAGCCCTCTAGCTTGAGCCCTGATGCCAAAGCAAAAAACAGAAAGCTTTGAATAGCCAGAGAAGACTCGGGTTATGTTCTGTCATTCAAGCAGACCTGGTTTGATATCCAGTAGGGACACAGGTCTTTTTGCCTGGGATTCATTTCGTCTGCGAGTCGTTTTGCCTGTGGGTCATTTCACCCAGATTTGGTGTGTCTTTCGTCCATATTTTTTCAAGCCCTTGAGAGGGAGGTATATAAAAAGAGGTGGGGGGGGGAGGGGTTGGAGTCCCGCAAGACATTGTAAAATCCTCATTTGATGAGGTTGGGAAACCTACTGACGACTTGTATGTTAGGTTTGGGCAACTGAGTTATCATCTTTTTCAGCAAGATTTTCGAGCTCACAATATGTTAACAAGTCTATCCAATATAATGTGATTTTATGGCTATGTAGATGTACAAATGTAGCATTTTTCTCTTTTCTGCTCAAAACATAGATTGTGGGTTAGAACAGTCTTATGGTCTATGTTTTAGAAACAGAAATACGAAAAATAATGTGAAAACCCACTTTTCCAATCCTTTCCGTTTGTCACTCCCTTAACATATGACTGTGACAAAATGACCCACAGGTGAAACGACTCGCCCCAAAATCAGGGCGAAACGACCCATGGGTGAAACAACCCATGGGCGAAACACCTCGGATTCCCCAGCAGGGCGGTAAAAGCTGATTAGCATGTTTCTGCTTCTGCCAGTTAATAGCCTCCTTCAGATTAGCTTTACATCTTGATCTGTGAAATCCATAAAAAAGTTGAACAAACCCCAAGTTAGACATTCCCACTGTGGCACAAATTAACAACAATTTTAAAAAGCCAATACTTGTTTCCTAGACAGCCCAAAAAATATGTTGACAAAAAGTACCACCGACCGTGACAACTCAAATTTATCTTACGTTTGCAGTTGTTGCATTGACTGCCATACTTCTGCTTGATATTACAATCGACTGATTTAGCTTTTAGATGTAAGATTACGTTTCATGTGATAAAACTCTGCATTTGACAGGTGCGTTGGTCCACACCTCCAAAATGGGTCAAGGCTGAGGAGCTGTTAGTATTCCTGAACTTTGCCTTCGTATCACACGTGACACTGAATTATTCATAATTTGCAGTAAAACTTTGCTAAGATTACGACTAAAAATTTACAAATATATTTTTAAAACAAATCATTGGAGAAAAGATTAGCTATAAACAAATAATTAGTTGTTTTTGTCCATATGTACGAAACTAAATTACACTCATGTGTTTACAATTTTCGCAACGATGGCGGACAGCGCAAGTGAACTGGAGAGCGACACAAGCTCGATTGATGGAGGCCCTACAACGAAGTCCTCAACTTCTTCTCAAATTGAACAGTTGAGCAATAGAGTTGACTCGCTTCAGCAGGAAAATAGGGTCCTTAAAGTGGAGCTAGAGACGTTTAAGCTGAAATGCAAAACACTGATGGAAGAGAAAAGGGAGTTGCAAAGAGCGAGCGTTAACATTGTGAGTACATGTTCTTTATTGTTGCAAAAATACTGTATAATGAACCACAAACTTTACTGAATTAGTCAGGTATGAAAGATAATTATATTTACTTTTACAAAATCTAGTTGTCATTCCTCGTTTTTGATGTTTCAGGCAATATTTTGGAACAAAGAAAAAGAGCACAAAATGTGTGGTAATCACATGTGGTTTCTTACTGATGAGTCATTTTCTTAAAAAAGACATGAAAATTTATCATAAAGGTTGTGTTTTGTTGATTGATTAGCAGTCACACAACTTTGCGTTTTGTAATAGAATCTTTCTTCCAATTGGCATGAGAAATTTCTTCCTGATAACTATCTGACAGATTTGTAAATACAGTCGAACTTCAATGGCTCGAACACCTTTGTGACATCGACAATCTGTTCGAGACAGGGGTGGTTCGAGCCACTGAGGTTACTGTCAGTAGGTATAACAAGATACTGTTCGACATCTTTTCTGTGTTCTATAATGAATATGTATGCTGTGTGTACTCACTAGAATTGCCTCATCGAGGCAATTATAATGAGTACACACAGCATACATTTGCAAGATAAAATACTAAAATCTCCTTAATTATCCCCCACTATTTGCTATGTAGAGGATTTCGCTAGGGGCTCAAGAATGTGTTCGACTCATCCACGGTAAACGAGCCATCGGTGTTTGAGCCATTGAAGTTCTACTGTACAAGCTGAAGTATTGTGATCATTACTCGTCATTAATGGTTAGAAGAGACCCTATATAAATTTATAATAAACTTATTTTAGTGCTAAATAGCTCTAACTTTGAAATATTTATAGTGTAACATTAACTTCCTTGGTACCATGGGACACGGAGCTATATTACATACACTACAGTTTTGCAGGATGAAAGCCTACATGTATAAAAATTGTGTAAATACAGTAGGGTTCTTTAACCCAACATGGGATTGCTCTCCATGTGCATGGAGTCTCCAGTTTGCGTTCCGGTCTGAAGGACAGCACACTTTATGACATTCATCCCTGCAAATGATGCCAATGGAGCATGTTCAGACATCAAAATTATTACCGTCACTGGGGATCAAACCGGGGGCCTCTGACATCAGAGGCAAGTACTCTAAACACTGAGCTATCATGCTCCACTCGCTTTGATGCATTGGTTTAATAAACAGCAGACTAAATAATGAGAGGAAGCTAGCTCGTTCCCCGCAAGCACAGCGGTATAAATAAAAATCATTACCTTAGCCTCCCTACAGTCAAATGGCCAACTTATTGGACAATGTCACAATATCGTTTTTAGCAGAAGAGTTGTCATACAGACAGCATGCATTTAGGAAGAGGCATAGTTGTGAAACTCAATTGAGCATTAAGCATCCGCCCATAGGGGCTTGAAGAAATATACGGGCTGCATGATGCTTCCACGCAGAGCTGAATCTGGCCCGCACACTAGTACTGGTAAACCCCTTAGAGGATCTAAGCCTGTCCAGGAACAGCGGTGCGAGGCGGACCGTCCATGCTAATAAACCCTATTGGTTTCATTGGGCGACAGGGCTTGAGATGTCATTTCATCTCAATGTCGGGTAAAAGTCCCACAAAATTGGAATCAAACAAACATTTGAGCATGGTTATTAATCATGTTAATGATTGGGTAAAAATCTTGGACAGAGGAGGACAGGTGGGACTTCAAGAAGGCTTTTGACACACCCTCTCATGAACTTCTGAAATCCAAAGTATTTGGTTATGACATTTGGGTGAGACTCTCAAGTGGATAAATTCCTTTCTTTGCTACAGAAATCAATGAGATCTGTTCAATGAAAACCACTGTAAACCCCACATAATATAGAGGTTACAGGGGTTTGCATTATTTTACTTATTTTTGCCCCAAATCACAGATTGAGTGTTCATCAGTTTTGCGCAAAAACATTGTTGGTACAACTGAGAACCACCCCCAATGAGGCAGTCCTTAGAAACAGCCACAATCTATGTTTTGATGCAGATATAAAAAATACCAAAATTGTTGATCAGAAAAATATCACATCCGTGGGTTTTGGTATTGAATTGCATATACATGTATACCATGATGGTCCCAAGTATTGAGACAGATAGGCCAAAGCAAACAGTGCAGACCCAGATCAGACTGCTCCTGTAGGAGTCACCTGATCAGGGCCTACACTGTTTGCCATTCTGTCTGTACCTTTTGGACACCTTGATTGATAGTGAAACGAATTTTCAAAACTTTAGGAGAGTAACTGCAAGTCCTTAAGGTATCCATTTTTTTGTTGATTTTTACGGTATTTTACAGCAAGCAAGAGCAGAACAAGAAGAAGAATTTATTAGCAACACCCTGCTGAAAAAGATACAACTGTTGAAGAAGGAGAAAGAATCCTTGGCAATGAATTATGAACAAGAAGAGGAGTTTTTAACCAATGACCTATCCAGAAAGCTCTTACAGGTGAGCTTTACCCTTGTCCTGCTGAATAAATTAATTTTGCCACACCCATTTCTGACAATCAATCACTCAATATATTTTATTCATTCAGCAGTGATAATTTTTTACAAATTTGCCCTTATGAGTCCTGGGATTCGCTAGGTCAAGAATTTATGCTTTCCAGACTACAACCATGTTTCCCACAGGGAAAACATCATGAAACATTTTGTTCCCTCCTAGACTTTATCGGCCCCAAAGGCATTTATTCTTGTGACAGTAGAAAACACCAGTGTGTTCATAATAGTTTATGTTCCCCTGTGATAAACTGTCTATAGCAAATAAAAGGCGGCCCTTAACAGGCTAATTGGTGAATCCCCTGACTGAATGTACACTCTAGTCAACACTCAACAGTTAGTAAACTGTTGATTTTTCCCAAGATGGCCCCTTACCTACTAAAGACAGAGGAGATCTTTTTATTCAGCACTGAGGGTGGCTACATAATATTATGTAATGAAATGATAGTCCTCAATAATCAAGAATAAATATCTTTAAATTGTGTTTCATAATTATGCAACTCTGGATATTTTAATTAAATTGGATGTTAACCCTTATCTTGCTGAATATTCAGTTTAGCCACACCCATTTCTGACTTTGAACCAATCAGATTAGTTGATGTAATTTATTCTTACAAAGCCATAAACTTAATGTTAAACAGAGTAGAGCCTGATCATATGGCTTCTTCAGAAGCCATGTGATCTGGATCTACACTGTTTCCAAAGATAGGGGTTGTCGTGAACAGCATGATAATTGTTAAATCAAAGCGCCAAAAGGCACTGAAATGAACGATTCTGTGAAAAATTAGGACAATGGCTCTGGAGTGCTGATTTTTAGTTTGGTTCACAAAACTGAGGTGAATCGGCTGTTATACACTTTCATCATCATTTTACTTGGACATTATAGATAATACAACATGCAAATGACTACTCAGCAGGCACACATCGCTAGGGCAACGTCGAATCAACGTTGATGTGGCGTCACAATTACGTCATGTGCCTGCTGGGATAGTTGTCAGTTTTATGAAGCAGCTTTCTTGTAAAAGCTTACACTTGTTGACTGGGATGTGTTTCGCGGCTCAGTCAAGAACCTGCCTTATGTCGTGCGCTACAATAAAGGAAAACACTTTTTGTGCGATGTTTGAAGTTTTGCGGCATGTGATTAATTATTTATCACAACATTGTGCTTACATATTCAGTTATTCAGACCTATACAACAAAATTGGACAGTGATAACTGTTAGGAGTATATTATTGCTGGCTTGCTACCGTACGGGGAAGTTTCTAGCGTCACGTACTTCGCATTTACGAGGACTGTTCAAATATGAATGCAAGTAGAACGTTTTCTCATGCACTAATGCGAAAATCACCTGGAAATAAATATCACAGCGTAGAAAAACATTTTACCTATACATTGATACCAAACCTGTTAAAATCCGTCCACTTTAGCCATGTATATCGTTCGATAAACACTGTCTACTCTTGTATACTAATACAAAACATGGTAAGGTCAGAGTACGCCGTTGAAATACGGCCCTATATTAAGAATCGTTGTATTCTTGGTATACGGTGCAAAGACATTTTTGATGAAATATGTTCGGTTTATGGGCATAATGAAATGTGTTTTCCGACAGTTTTTCGTTGTTGTAAGAAATTCAGCTGTGGGCTAGGCTCAACAGAAGATGCACCACATGATCGTCGGCCGAAAGGAGCAACATCTGCCAAGATGGTTGCCAGAGTGAAAGAAATAGTTGCTACCGATGCACGATACACCACTAGGCAAATAGCTAGTATGGTTGGCATCTCATTAGGAGCAGCTCATACAATTCTGAAACGGGATTTGAAAATGAGAAAGATCTTTATTAGATGGATTCCCCATCTGTTGACAGATGAGCAGAAAAAGACACGCGTTCATTGCTCCAAGAAGTTGCTTAAACAGTTTCCAAACTAGAACTGTCAGAGGATCTGACTATAGCCCCGCTATAGCCCTGTCAGAGGAGAAAGACTCATGAATTAAAGGTAAAGACTTGCGAGAGGGTTAAATCCCTAACAAGGTACCTACGCTTTATAGACTTTTCGCGTTATTAGATCTGAAAAACAGTCTAAGTTAAAAAATAAGTTTTGGATAATGAAAAAAGCACATGCACATCTTCAGACCTATATGGAAACACCTGTTAAGTTTCAAAAGGATTGACCTAGAACTGTAAGAGGAGATGCGATCACAAGGTAGCTACTCCCTATACATTTTAACATTAGTAGATCTCAAAAATTGTCTAAGTTAAAAAAAGGTGAAATAAGTGAAAAAAAATTATTTAAGGATAATGAAAAAAGAATATGCACATCTTCAGACCTATATGAAAACACCTGTAAAGTTTCAAAAGGATTGACCTAGAACTGTAAGAGGAGTTGCGGTAACAAGGTAGCTACTCCCTATACATTTTAACATTAGTAGATCTCAAAAATTGTCTAAGTTGAAAAAGGTGAAATAAGTGAAAAAAATTATTTAAGGATAATGAAAAAAGAATATGCACATCTTCAGACCTATATGAAAACACCTGTAAAGTTTCAAAAGGATTGACCTAGAACTGTAAGAGGAGTTGCGGTAACAAGGTAGCTACTCCCTATACATTTTAACATTAGTAGATCTCAAAAATTGTCTAAGTTTAAAAAGGTGAAATAAGTGAAAACAATTATTTAAGGATAATGAAAAAAGAATATGCACATCTTCAGACCTATATAAAAACACCTGTAAAGTTTCAAAAGGATTGACCGAGAACTGTAAGAGGAGTTGCGGTAACAAGGTAGCTACTCCCGATACATTTTAAAATTAGTAGATCTCAAAAATTGTCTAAGTTAAAAAAGCTGAAATAAGTGAAAAAAATTATTTAAGGATAATGAAAAAAGAATATGCACATCTTCAGACCTATATGAAAACACCTGTAAAGTTTCAAAAGGATTGACCTAGAACTGTAAGAGGGGTTGCGGTAACAAGGTAACTATTCCCTATACATTTTAACATTAGTAGATCTCAAAAATTGTCTAAGTTAAAAAAGCTGAAATAAGTGAAAAAAATTATTTAAGGATAATGAAAAAAGAATATGCACATCTTCAGACCTATATAAAAACACCTGTAAAGTTTCAAAAGGATTGACCGTGAACTGTAAGAGGAGTTGCGGTAACAAGGTAGCTACTCCCTATACATTTTAACATTAGTAGATCTCAAAAATTGTCTAAGTTAAAAAAGGTGAAATAAGTGAAAAAAAATATTTAAGGATAATGAAAAAAGAATATGCACATCTTCAGACCTATATGAAAACACCTGTAAAGTTTCAAAAGGATTGACCTAGAACTGTAAGAGGAGTTGCGGTAACAAGGTAACTACTCCCTATACATTTTAACATTAGTAGATCTCAAAAATTGTCTAAGTTAAAAAAGCTGAAATAAGTGAAAAAAATTATTTAAGGATAATGAAAAAAGAATATGCACATCTTCAGACCTATATGAAAACACCTGTAAAGTTTCAAAAGGATTGACCTAGAACTGTAAGAGGAGTTGCGGTAACAAGGTAGCTACTCCCTATACATTTTAACATTAGTAGATCTCAAAAATTGTCTAAGTTAAAAAAGGTGAAATAAGTGAAACAAAATATTTAAGGATAATAAAAAAAGAATATGCACATCTTCAGACCTATATGAAAACACCTGTAAAGTTTCAAAAGGATTGACCTAGAACTGTAAGAGGAGTTGCGGTAACAAGGTACCCACTATCAAATATTACAGACAGACAGAAAGACAGACTGACTGACAGACAGACAGACAGACAGACGGAATTCCGGACAAGCCAAATCCAATATAGCCCCCACTTTTTTCAAAGCTAATGTCGTCACAGGTGACGAGACATGGGTTCACTTTTTTGAGCCAAAACGAAAGATTCAGAACAAAATATGATCAACAAAGTATTGCAAAAGACCATGCATTGCAAAGCGGACCATGAGCGCCAAGAAGGTAATTAATGCCATATTCATTTCAAATCAGGGCCCTGCTATTCAGGTTGCTGTGCCTAAAGGCAAATCTGTAAATGCGAAGTTTTACAAGAATAAAGTTCTTCGAAAATTGAAGAAATATTTCAAAGATTGAAGACCCGCAACTGGTTTGACCAATGTCAGATTGCAACATGACAATGCGTCATCGCACAAGGCGTTCATTCTGCAAGACTATCTGAAGCAGGAAAAGGTTGTTGAACTCCCTCACCCCCCGTATTCCCCTGACCTTGCCCCGTGTGACTTTTTTTTTGTTCCCGCGGCTGAAAAAATACCTTTCATGTCGAAAATTTGTACAGCGCAAACACCTCGGTTCTGCAATATTCCAGTACCTTCATAGTATACCTCGAAAAGACTACCAAAATGCATTCAATGATTGGATCAGAAGACTAAAAGTTTGTATATCTGTTGAAGGGGAATACTTTGAGGGGACAAAATAAATTTTTCATGGAAATCTATCACAGAATCATTTTTATGTGCTTTGTTGCATACATATTTGAACAGTCCTCGTAATTAGGTCATGCAAGTGTTGTGAGTCTGTACCCTTTCAGCCCTTTACAGCCAAGTACAGATACCTACAGATCGTCTGCTGAGTGCAATAACGATGTAACTGACATTTTGGCCAAAATAGTTTTTTTGCATAAATGGGTGCCTTAGGACTTGACACATTTGGCAAATAAGTTCTACAGCTGGATTCTGCCTGAATCATGATTTATTTCAGCATTTTGGATTTTTTTTTGTCAGTTACACCGTTTTTGCGCTGACTTTTAGAAAAAAAGTTGGCGCAAAAACAGTGTAAGTGCACTTACCCCATTTTTGCGCCAAGTTTTTCAATACCTCAAAAATATTGAATCCTGCTGCTTGATGTTTCAGAATAAGCATGTAAGTGCCATGCAGAATATATAAAATGTGACCTATTACCTACCAAGTGGCTTTAATTTACTGCTTTACCATGTAAAAGGCAAAGAAATAAGGTTTGTACACTTACACCGTTTTAGCGCTGGATACACTTACACCGTTTTTGCACCAAAAAAATTGAAAAAACACTTGGCGCAGAAATGATGTATCAACCCTTAAATGCTAAATATTTCTTTTGAAATGTCATTTTTTCAACAATAAACATCACACACAAATGAAAGAAATAGCCATGAAGTTAAGAAACCAGCTTGCAGTATGGTTTTCTATGCCATTCTTTAATAAAACAGTTTTTTGTCTCTCCTGAAAAGTTGCCATTTTGCACTTACATCGTTATTGCACTCAGCAGACGAGATGCAAACAGTGTAGAACCTGGTGAGATGGCGCATAATGATACATCGCATTCTGTTCTACATGGTTTGACATGCTGTTGACGACTATTGTTTAGACACCCAAATTACATGTGTAGAAAGGACGCGTACAAATTCAGTGACTGAAGAGTGAACTGGAGAAACTCGTGGGTGGAAGGGGTAAAATCTTAACCTGGCCTGTAACTGTTGTGTGCGGGTCAGGACCAGACAAAGCGGCTTGGTCGATAATCAAAAGTTAAATACAGCTTAATATACGCTCTATTTTTTTTTCAAAGTATATCTAGATACTTAAATGGTGTAGCTCTATACATATTGTTTTTTTTTTTCTTTTCTAAAAATATACAAAGGTACTTTAATGGCGTATTGATACAAATATAATCAATCATAACCCATTTTGTACCGAATGTAATATTATCACTTATCTGACGAAGATTTCATTTCGAAATTCCGGTTCAAAATTAAGGGGCGTCAGCTAGAAATACAGGAATTAATTTAGAAAAAAATGGGCTAACTTTCGACACCAGTGAAGCCCGCAGTGAAGGCCGTGGTTAGACGCCGCCACCAAGATTCGCCAATGACCCATTATGCGGTCGTCTGTATAAAATGGGAGCTTTCCTTATGCATATTCAATTAACTTTTCCCGTTTTGTTTGTAATTTAAGAAAGATCATTTTTGTATTTTGATTACAAATGAAACAAAACATGTAATCAAAATGCGGAAATAATGCCATGAGAAATTAGTTTTTAGACAGCGAGCATGAAAAGTCAACAAACAACGGACTATCCGTGTTTGTGCGGAGTCATATTTCAAAAGTAGTGGAAGCCGGAAGTTCGGACGTTAAAATTGTAAACATGCAGCACGACGAAGAATGACAGAAGGAATCTGTCATTAAAAACAAATGCTGGGTCTCATTTGCTTTCATTCTTTTCCAGAAAATTTCCCCCTGAGTCACTTTGAGTTTTTTCATTACCAAGGTCGGCGGTCTCAGACTGAGAGTCTGTGCAGTCAGTCTGTATTTGCTGGTTTGTAGATTGTCAGACATTTTAAAAAAAAATATGAGGGAGGCAGTTTTTTTATTGTCACACCTGTTTTAGTAAAAAGACATACACATGCAAGTTTCCGGGCATCCGTCCTGTTGTCCATCCGTCTTTCCATCAACTTTTTACACTGGGTGTCTTGTCAACGCAACTCCTCCTGCAGTTTTATACCAATCATTTTGAAACTTTGCATTTGTTTTCACCATGGTATGAGGATGTGCATGTGGTTTGGACATAATTCTCGGATCAATTTTTGTCTTTTTTTTTTCCACATTGTGAACTTAGTAATTTTTAACCTTCAATTGATATACAGTAGGTACCTCTTGTCATCGCAACTCCTCTTTCAGTTTTATACCAACCATTTTGAGGCCTCTGTCACTCAGTCGGATGCACGTCTGACTGGTGATCAGGAGGACACGGGGTCAATTCCTGCCATGGTCGGCAACATTCTTTCATGGAGATTGAACATGAAATCTTTTCTACAATCATTCTCTCCCTTCCGCTGATTCAAGAAGGGCAGTTGTCAGTTTTTGGCGAAAGAATGTGCACTGTACTGGTTAACCACTTACATATAAGCCTGCCCAGGAAATCGTGGATAGCTAAACTGACTGGCTAAAAATTACCTAAAATAGTGTTGACTGGGTCGTTAAACTCCAATACAAAAAAAAAAAAACAAAAAAAACAACCATTTTAAAACTTTGTATGTGTTTTTTCGATGGTATGAGGATGTGCATTTGGTTTGGACATAATTCTCCTATCAATTTTTGTCACTCTTTTCACATCGCCATGGTATGAGGATGTGCATGTGGTTTGGGTATAAATCTTGGATCAATTTTTGCCTTTTTTAACCTTCAATTGATATACAGTAGGTACCTCTTGTCATCGCAACTCCTCTTACAGTTTTTTAGCTCGGCTGTTTTGGAAGAAAAAGACAAGGTATTGACATAGCTCTGGCATCATCTGCGTCGTCATCATCATGCAAAAACTTGGACATTTTGTAATATCTTTGTCATTACTGAACATATTTACTTGAAACTCAGACTAGTTGTTCATTATGAAAAGGGGATCTCATACCAATAGGTGGGGTAACCCTCAAAATATTTTTGGCACAGTTATGCCCCTTTTTTGACTAAGAATTTTTGCAGCTGAGCGTTGGTACCCGCATGCGGTGCTCTTGTTACCAATCATTTTGAAACTTTGTATGTGTTTTTGCCATAGTATGAGGGTGTACATATTTTATCTTGCGGCGCGCATCCAAAATAAAAGAAGCAGTAAATTCAGTTGCGAATTTAAGCCGCTCGCACAATACCAGAAGATAAAATGAAGTGCAATATTTTGAGTTGAAAACATAAGTGTCACTCATCGGTAGGTACATTGTATGTTTGATATTGTTAGGTATTTCTACAACTGCCAATCTGAGATTGGAGGCTGGTGCACAAATACCTGTCAATATTGGACATGCCTTCTGGTATGTGACAGCCCCCGCCCATCGGGCTTGAAGAAATAGATGGGCTGCATGATGCTTCCAGGCATAGCTGAAACCGACTGCACATGAGTACTAGAAGACTGCTTAGAGGATCTAAGCCAGCCCAGGCAAAGCAGTGCGAGGCGGACCTTCCATGCTTATAAACCTTATTGGTTTCATTGAGTGACAGGGCTTGAGATGTCATTTCATCTCAATGTCGGGTAAAAGTCCCACAAAGTTGGAAGCAGTGTCTCCAAAACGACCTATACAGTGTTGTTGGGGACGTTAAGCCTCAAATCAGACTTGCCCTCACCCATCAAGGCTTGAAGAAATGGATGGGCTGCTTGATGCTTCCATGCAGAGCTAAAACTGACTGCACAGGAGTACTGGTAAACCGCTCAAAAGAGGATCTAAGCCTGCTCAGGCAAAGCGATGCTAGTCGAACCGTCCATGCTTATAAACCCTATTGGTTTCATTGGGTGACAGAGCTAGAGATGTTATTTCATCTCAGTGTTGGGTAAAAGTCCCACAATGTCTCCAAAATGACCTATACAGTTTTGACAGGGACATTAAACCTCAAAGCAAACAAACAAACTGTTGTCTGACACATATTATTTCAACTCAAAAGACAGCATCGTATTTGATCCTTTGGTGTTGTGTAAGCGGTTTGAAATAGCTACTGAATTTACTGCTTCTGTGCTGCCAGATAAAAACATGCATACACGAGAATCGCTGGTAGTGAATTTTAAGCATACTGTGGCCAAAAGTTGGCGTAAAATATGCAGTATTCTGTGTTTCCAAGAGCTCTGTAAGGATGTACATATATAGAGCAGTGAGACGCCAAGTTCTGCAACGGAAGGTCAGGTGGTTTTTCTCTGGGTACTCCGGTTTTCGCCCACATCTGATTAATGATCAGCTCGATATGAGTGAAATGAACTTGAAAGGGCCGTAAAACCAAAACCAAACCAAAATGTATAGAGCAGGTGGGCAAAATTTGGGAATGTTGGACCATTGGCAATGATTTCAACAAGTTAAATGTCAAGATCAGCTGTACTTTTGGTGTTTCATTTGTATGGAATAGAGCAGGTGACCAAAATTTCGGCATGTTGGACCATTTGCAATGATTTCAACAAGTTAAATGTCAAGATGAGCTGTACTTTTGATGTTTCTTTGTATGGATATCTAGAAATGTGTATCAATAACGATTTAGGGTTCTGCATTGTCAATACATGTACATCGGTATCACGGAAACAATGACAGTCCAAGTCTCTACAGGTGCTACACTGTTTGCTATTTTTTTTTTTTTCATAAAAAGACAACAAACATCCCTTATACATAATGGAAGGGTCCATCAGTATACAATGGGTTAATCTCATCTGGTCTATTAATAGCAGAGCATGGTGATATGATAGTTTTCACAAGTAGATGTTATCATCCTCCTTGTTCCCCGGATGTGTCCACTGGCGGATGTGATTATATAGTGGTGGGCAGGGCTTTAGATAATTTATTTTTCAAAAGAGTACAGTACTCGTCCTTTTTTTAAAAAAGGAGTAACGAGAAAATTTTAAAGAGTACTGAAAAATAAAACAAAAAACTTTATTTTGCAGCCTCGACACAATGTTTTTATGGACTGATTTGTGGCCAGGTGTACTGTTTGTTTTCTTTTAGATACACATATTCAATATCTGTGTCTATTAGAAAACAAGCAGTAAGCCTGGCCGCAAATCAGACAAAACAATGCCATATTGAAATCTCTTCTAAGCAGTTTGTTGACGGAGAAATCTAACTTTTGGGGTTCAGTTCTCTTGGCGGATAGTAGGACTTCGATGGCTGATTATTGTAACCAAAGAGTTTCTAAAAAATTAGAATATCAGCTTCACTTTATTGTCCAAGATATGGGGTGAAACTCATATTCTTTTAAACTTTTAAAATTCCTTTTCAAAACCATATTCTCTATTTCATCATATATTGTCCATGGATATTTATTTTCTTCCACCCTTCGATCGTGGGACCCATCGTGTTTCCTTACAGGCAATGTTATAATCGGAACCAGTTACTGGGTCAAAAATCTGTCAGGACCTTTTTCACAAAAAGTGCGGCAGAGACAGACTCCTGATCAGCTGAAAAGAACTTAAGGATTGCAGTGCTCCAGCTAAGATTTTAGGGCAGATGATAAAAAATGGGCACCCTTTTTTTGGTGTATAGAAACGCCATCAAAAGCGTTTTGATCACTTGGCTTCTCACACGTTAGTGAAGCTAATGGTACTAATGTCTCTACTGGAATTATATACATATTTATATGCATTTCACAAGTAAGTGGTGTACTGGGTCGAAGCAATAGCAACGTTTATTATTTAAAATAAAAAAACATTTGAACATTTAACTTCTAGGTATCTTTTAATATAGAATTATAATATTTAAATAAAAAATAATTTGTTTGATTCATCTGAAAACGTGTTATTAAAGCCATACAAAAAAATAACCGATGACTGAATAAATACAGGGTTCGCGCTAGGATTTTTTTTTCTTTCGCCATCACTTTTGCCAATCTGATTTTTTTTTGTGCCAAAATCTTAAAACCTGAGCCAGTTGTAGAAACTTCTTCGCAAAATGCTGAACATGGATAAAAAAAGATGTCATCTGCTCTACAATTTTCCTTGGCACTTAAAGGGTAAAGGCTTAAACTTTTGTGGCCTTTATGGATGTGTGTAATGGTGCATTATCCAAGAGTAGATGCGCCTAAAGACCCCAGGTTTCTCGATCAAACCAACACGGTCACACTTCAAACAATGCAGCAGTCATCTGTGCTGTCTAGCTTAGCAAAACCCATAGACCAAAATCATTTAGATAGCTTGAGTTTTCCGACTTCCAGCGGCATTACCTTCTCACCCGAAAATGCAACGAAACATGCTTAAATGCTTTTGTTTTTGCTCCAACAAATAAGCGTTGTTACCTGAGTCATGGAGGCTGCCAATTTGGTTGATCACATGATCACATTATATTCAAAGGAAAACAACCTAAACAGGAATAAAGAACATGTTCGATTAGCCGTTAGATAAATCATCGCAAAGCAGTGCGTTTTGCAAAGACTTTCCAATGTGAATCAGGAAACATTTGGGATTTCATAAAACAATCAAGTTTATATCGCAAAAAAGTAAACTTAGAGATGGAATAGTAGAGAAAAAGGCTACCAAACTAATTATTTCACGCCATTTTTTAAGCAAACAAAATAAGGAATGACCGATCGCAGCAACAATAGATAGATAGAAACGAACAGCATTTATATTATATTCTGAATTAGCCCGCTCATATTTCTGAATATTCAAGCCCAAATTTATATAATAAAGAACTTAACAACTTGAGGTCAAACACGAGCTGATTTGTATTGGAAAACCTGACTGCCCAAGCGTTGGTGATAATTACCGTTACGCTTGTTGAGCAGCAATTAACTTCTACATTTTACATCATCCGTCTTTATTGCCATTTCTTCATTGATTAACCTTCACCGCAAAGTCAATCTGGTGACTAGATTTAACACCGGGTATTCCGTTACGTCATGCGGGACAGAAATAATATTCTTCACCCACTGGTTGATATTCGACCTAGCCGCACCTTTTTTATAATAAGGAGGCGGAGTTAAATTGTTGGCGCATGTCGATAATAAAACAACCTCCAATTTTGCTAATTTGATCAATAGTCAAAGGTGTTAATTATCGAGTGAGTGGAAGAAAAGGTGTGAAATACACGTGTCAGAAAACGGCTTTAGCCGGCAATAACCGGGATTGGACTTTCCTTTTTCTTTTTTATAGTTTTTTTTTTTCGCCAGTAGTTTTCGCCAAATGACACAAAATTGCGCCAGATCTATTTTCTTTTCGCATTTGGCGACTTTGGCGACCGCTAGTGCGAACCCTGAAATAATCTGTTCAAGGGAGACTACTCAATAGTTATCCATGTCATTTGACGCTCAACTGGTTGCCAATGATCTGCAAAGACTCTGATCAAAATGCGAAGCTAGTGTTTGCAATATCCCCGCGGCTTTATTGCAAGTAAACAGTGTGTATACCGAGCTGCGTTGCACAACACCTTGCAAAGACCCAGATCAACATGCGCAACCCGGGCAACCTTTTTTCTCACCTATCTCCGAGTAGCCCTGCAAAATGCTCTTTGGATCAGCGAAGACTGAGCAGTTTGCAATGATGCGCAGGCTACTCCGAGTCTTCACTGGTTGCACCATACTCGAAGACTTAGACCAGCATGCGCAACCACTATGTAAGTCAGAACAACATGTGCAACAACTACGCAAGTCCGTTTGGATAACCCAACTTGTAAAATCAGCGATGCGCAGACTGATGGGCGTCAATACTGTTGAGCAATGACCTGCTCATCCAATCAATACGGCTAATGAAGGCTTGCGCGCATGCGCTGTCTGATCCGAGACTTCACTGCTCGCTCGTCTTACTGTAGTTCAGATTACTCCGGTTTACGCCCACCTGATAAACGATCGGATCGGCCTTACATGTGATATAATCTTGAAAGGACCGTAACCCCAACCTCAATAAAACTTGATTCCCTTGAAATAATTTATGAATGCATAATTTTCCCGTGTGAGAATTTCCCGCCTTTTATTACACACGTCATTTATTTCACGTGCGTTCCAAATACGCTCTAAAAAAATATTAAATGCGTAATGCTAATTTGTTTTTCGTACCTGATACGCAGCAGATTTGAAAAAAAAGGAGTATCCTCCCAAATATTTTCGTAATTTACGCGGTACGCAGCCTTATCTAAAGCCCTGGTTGGGTTATGCAAGCTTCCTCTTAACAAGTTACCTGGGGGCTGTCTTGGGTACACGGTTAGTATGATGTGTGCACCAGATATGCTGGTCAAGGTTGTTCTGGGGGTACAGGCATTATGCTTTGGGCCACTTCGTTCCAGTGTTTATGGTGGGCACCTTGTTGAGATGTCAGAATGTGCCAGAGGAACAACATGGAAGACTAGTTTTATACAAGTTTATGAAAGACAATCTTTTCTATATCATATAAGTCATTTTTGTCTTGTTCCATTGTTTTTGGCTTTCTTTTCTTTCTTTTTTTTTAAGTATTTATGATCTGTCATTTGGAACCCTTTACTAGATTATTCATTTGTTAGTACATTATGATGCATCTGTATATGCTCCTATGTGAGCCGAAAATTTTGTAATAAATATCTTGTATCTTGTTTATTCCATTGCTCCAGATAAAGATTAGAACTAAGGATAGATTAGGGATGCTTTTGATTATTCCTCCATTACATCATGAAAACGCGCCTATATAAATTTGACCCCCTTGAACCCCACTTTTATATAGTAAAACTGGGGTTTCAGGGGTATACCTTATTTTTCTTATTTCTGCTCTAAAATATAGATTGTGGGTACTTGTTAGAACCGCCTCGATGAGGCGGTTCTAACGAGTGCCCACAATCTATATTTTGAGCAGAAATAAGAAAAATATCACAATTTTACATCTTAAAATTTTCATTTTCTCGGCGATAAAGATGGCAATGTAATTGTATAGGCGTGTTTGCATAATGAAACATGTGGAAACTTGTTGGAATCTCCTCAGGAATACCCAAAACATATGTTTCTAACAATAAATAAGAAATGTATCCCTTTCTTAACATTGTTACTCCTCCTTATCTTGGGCTATGATAATTTTTATGCCCCCAAATCAAAGATTTGGGTGCATATAGTTTTTAGTCTGTCTGTCTGTCCATCTGTTTTGTCTGTTTCTCTGTCCACAAAAACCTTAACATTGGGAATAACTTTTGAATGGTAACTGATACAGGCATGAGACTTTACAGATTTCAGATTTTATGGTTGTAAAAGAGTTTTACATAGTTGCTTGTTTTTGTTTGAAAGTTGCAAAAATGACATTTTGGAAGGGATGATAGGGGTTTCAGACTTTTTTCACTCAGGTTTCACTTTTTTTTCAGCAGTCCTCCAGTCTCATGCCTGCTGATAGGGCTTTCTTATTGCACATGTGCATTACTTGTCACAAGACCTTTCAAGAGGTACCATAAATTTTGACCTCTTGATCTTGACATTTAACCTACTTTTAACCTCCTTTTAAAAACTTTAACATTGGCCATAACTTTCGACTGGTAAACGGTAGGGCTTTCATATTTCACATGTGCATTCCTTGTCATAAGACCTTTCTAGTGGTACCATAATTTTTGACCTCGTGACCCTGGCCTTGACGTTTGACTTACTTTTTAAAAACTTTAAAATTGGCCATAACTTTTGATTGCTAAGTGCTAGGTCTTTCATATTTCACATGTGCATTCCTTGTCACAAGACCTTTCTAGTGGTACCATAATTTTTAATCTCATGACCTTTGACGTTTGACCTACTTTTTAAAAACTTTAACATAGTCCATAACTTTTGATTGGAAGTGATTGGGATTTCATATTTCACATGTGCATTCCTTGTCACAAGACCTTTCAAGAGGTACCATAAATTTTGACCTCTTGATCTTGACATTTAACCTACTTTTAACCTCCTTTTAAAAACTTTATTATTGGCCATAACTTTCGACTGGTAAACGGTAGGGCTTTCATATTTCACATGTGCATTCCTTGTCACAAGACCTTTCTAGTGGTACCATAATTTTTGACCTCGTGACCCTGGCCTTGACATTTGACTTACTTTTTAAAAACTTTAACATTGGCCATAACTTTTGATTGCTAAGTGCTAGGGCTTTCATATTTCACATGTGTATTCCTTGTCACAAGACCTTTCTAGTGGTACCATAATTTTTGACCTCATGACCTTTGACGTTTGATCTACTTTTTATGCCCCCGCATCATATGATGCCGGGGGCATAAAGTTTTTCAGTTTTCCGTATGTGCGTACATGTGTACGTCCATCTGTATGTGTGTATGTACGTACATACGTGTTCCTGTAACCTCAGGTTAAAGTTTTTGTAACAGGTAGAGCCTGAACTTTTAGAACTCATATTTTCCTAACCATTTGATGGAACTTGTTCATCTTTGGTATGGTGATAGATATAGGTCCAAAGTTTTATTAAGCAATACCCCCACACATGCCTGTGACCTCAAGGTCAAGGTCACAGACTTAGAAATTTTCAATGTTAAAGACTCAGGTTAAGGTTTTTGTAACAGGTAGACTTGACAACATTTATCATGAGGGTAATATTTCCAGAATGCCGGAGTTTGATATTTTCTCACTCCTGGAATGTCGAAAACGCAGAACTAGATCTCACGGCACCAGGAAAAATGGTAACTTTAAACGTAAAACATGTGCGTTTAAACGTAACAATACTAGACTGAAGTGACTGTCAATTATATTATTAAATCATGGACGCCACTCTATGCTTTCATTTTTAAGTTCATTACCCGTTTCTGTTTTACGTCTTCTGGACACCGAGGCGAATAAATTCTACGATAGTTCTCATCTGTTATATGATGCGGCTCTCTTAACTAGAGGCTATACTCAGCATACTCTCCGTCCTTACATTGATTCTGAAATTAATCATAAACGCCATTTCTTCAAAATGTCCTTCATTAATAAGGGTATGGATTTTATAGATTTGCCCAGTATCTTCCGTGAGAGATCGGTGCTTTCTTCCATTCCTGCTTATTTTCAAAATACTGAAACACCTATAATTTGCTATAAATATAACAAACCTGTTAGATCTATCATTTTTAATTTCAATAAACTTGTTTCAGATCTTGATATTGATACTAATTCTCCTGATTCATGTGATTGTAAAAACTCAAAGTATTGCTATCCTGCTGCTGGTCATGTAATTACTGGCAATTTGAAAATTATTCCTGATTCTAGGATAAGGAATATAATTTCTAAAGGACCGAAATATCGGTTTCCTTCTAATATTGATTTCAGTAAATGTAGAGATGAAATCGCTGCTTCCTTGAATGAATTCGGTAATCGATGGTGTAAGCGAGAGTATGTTGAGCATAAAGCCCTTAAGGACTGGAAACTTAGCATTTTAAAACTAGTAAATAAACGCATTTCTTTCTATTCTCAAAATACTAACTTATTACCTCCTAAGCCCAAGACGTCTTTACGTCATCTTAAACTAGGTATTCAAGAATTTCATAAGAAGTTTGTTTTGGCCCCTGCAGACAAGGCCGCTAACAACGTCGTCGTTGTGTGACGGCTCCACTATGTTAACACGCTTAAGCAGGAGCTTGGTGGTACTATGGCCTATGAACTTCAGCCTTTAGCTGAAGAGAGAGCTATAGTAGATAAACATGTTTGTCTTTCAGCCACCAAGTTTGCTGTGTGTGTTAACGAAGGCCAAGACAAGCTTCCTACGCTATACTGGTTACCAAAACTTCATAAAAAACCTTACAAAGCACGGTTTATTGCAAATTCTAGCTCTTGCACTACCACTGAACTTTCTAAATTATTAACTTCCTGTCTTACTGCTATAAAAACGCATGTAATTAAATATTGTGATAAAGTCTTTGAAAGATCAGGAAGAAATCTGTTTTGGTCTATAAAAAATTCGAATGAGGTTTTAAATAAATTGAAATCTAGACATTTTCGTGCTTCTAGTCTGTCTACCTACGATTTTTCCACTCTTTACACTACACTTCCTCATAATCTTATAAAAGAAAAGCTTAATGATTTAATTGAATGGACTTTTCACAGAGAAGATTCTCTCTATCTTGCATGTAATGTCAGAAATGCATTTTTCACTTCTAAAGAGCATAAGAATTATACACTTTGGTCATGTCAGAAAGTGTGTGATGCCCTCACCTTTCTACTTGACAATATTTATATTAGATTCGGTACTAAGTTATTTAGACAAATTGTGGGTATTCCGATGGGTACTAATTGCGCACCTCTTGTGGCTGATCTGTTCTTGTATTGTTATGAAAGAGACTTCATTTTGTCGCTTTCCATTGATAACCAATCTGAAATTATTGAAGCTTTTAGCTCTACTTCTAGATATTTAGATGATTTATTAAATATTGATAATACCTATTTTGATGGTTTGATCAGTCAGATTTACCCCCCAGAACTTCAGTTAAATAAAGCAAATTCTTCTGATACCGAGGCCCCGTTTTTGGATTTACATCTGTCTATTGTAGATGGATTTGTTTCGTGCAAAATTTATGATAAACGCGATGACTTTGATTTTGAGATTGTAAATTTTCCTTTTTTGGATGGTGATGTTCCTCGTGCGCCATCCTATGGCGTTTATATTTCGCAATTAATTCGATTTGCTAGAGTGTGTAGTCATGTAACTGACTTCAACACTCGTAATAAATTATTAACGGCTAAACTCCTTAATCAGGGTTATCGGTACCATAAACTACGCAAAGCCTTTTCAAAATTTTATAGACGCTATTCTGATTTAATTTCAAAATTCAATATTGGACTTAAATCTCTTCTGCAACAAGGTCTATCGGAACCCGAATTTTATGGTGACTTGGCATATAAATTCAGAAAAATATATAACCGCAATGACTTCAGCACCCAATTTCGTAAAATCATTCTTCGATATAAAAAGATTGGGTACAACATGGATATTATACGACAGACTGCATGCATGGTAGTTAACCCAATCACGGTTGGCAACTTTGCTTCCCTCTTTAATTGCACGCCGGTGGGTCAGGCCTCAGATTCTATGACGGCTCCAACGTAAAGGCTTGAAAATTAGAGAGATAATGTCGGTTGGTGCCTGATGCTCTGTCTCTGGTTGGGCTCATCGGAGTCTAACTGTTGGTTTTCTTTTGCTCCAGCATTTCAGTGGTTTCTTGCTGTCGAGTCCTCACCGTTGTCTCACCTCTGTGGTTCTTTGATTTTTGTGTTCACGGAGATGTTGCACTGATGAGTTAGGAGGCCTTCATGCGGACTGAACAAATTATTTGTCTAAATCGCGACGGAAGTAAGGGCGAGGATTGTGGCCACGTAAAATCGATTTAAGCCCCCCAGTGGATATCTTCCACTGACCGTTCCAAGGCGGCTCTTCTGTGGCGATTTATTTATGTTGTTGTTTGTTACTTACTGTGTGTATCACTTGTGTCTTTTGGTTTTGGATGGCCATATGGCCATTTTGTGGGAAAGTAACTGTCCTTATGGCCTTCCCTTGTTTAGGTTTCCATTATGGTCTGGTCGCTTAATGTTTGTATTTCTTTCCCTTTGGTGTCTTTTATGGGTGGAGTAAGTTAATTGTATCAATTCCTGATCTTTGTTTTACTTCTACTTTGCATATCAGGGCTGTTTTGTTTGTGCCGTGTGGCGGCTGTAAAAGGTCTCCCCGTACATGCATTTAATGCTCTTATTTTTCCAATCCTCAGGGATTGCTTATACAATTGCTTTTCACTGTTCCATCAATTGACATCCTTTAGATACCTGTTGAAGGTCATTATTAAACCGATGTTCGTTCCTCGTTGTATAACAACTGCTTGTTTGACATCCCTGTACTTTAAGTAGACTAGGATGTTTTGTGGGCTTTTGTTGTACCTTCCTTCTATTCGAAGGAATCTTCTTCAGTAATTTTATATGCTGTTTTATTTATTTATTTAATAACCGGTATGAACATCGCTTTAGTATTGATGGTATCACAACCTTACTAACCAAAATGAGTATTACAAATACATTTAAAATATCAATATCACCCCTTAGGTTACACTCTGCTTCTTCTGTACGGATTCCCCATTCTATTAAGAACTTTAATACTATGTTGCCTTCGGTATTGGTTAGACCCTTAAATTTGTCTTCTGTAACTTCAGTTAATCTCAAAGGAGCAGGCAATACCAATGTTTTTGGGAGTAGTCTTCGTATAAGACTATCTCCTCTCAAATCGCCCATCCTTCGAAAATATAATAATCCGTGGAAAAGAAGTGGAATGTATCCCAGTATTTCTAAGTGCAATGCCAAGAGGTGCAGATGTTGTTCGCATTTAAGCACTGCGTCTACCGTTACTTCATCTGTAAACGGTAGACGCTTCTCTGTAGTTAACATGTCTGATTTGACATGACAGTCTACAGATTTAATTTATCTAATTACTTGACGTGCTACAAACTGTAATATGCAGTACGTCGGTCAAACTAACCGCATGCTTAAAACTAGATTGAACGAGCATTATCGTAGAATGAGTAAGCCTAAGAAAACTGACACTTTCTTGTACCGTCACTTTCGACGTACAGGTCATTCTGTAAATAACATTGTTATACAACCAGTGGAAAAACTTTATTACGTTGCAAATTCTACATCTAGATTCAAAATAATCAAAAGACATGAAGCTGAACTGAAATGGATTAAATTTTTACAGACCCCTTTTCCACTGGGATTTAATGACAACATTTATCATGAGGGTAATATTTCCAGAATGCCAGAGTTTGATATTTTCTCACTCCTGGAATGTCGAAAACGCAGAACTAGATCTCACGGCACCAGGAAAAATGGTAACTTTAAACGTAAAACATGTGCGTTTTAACGTAACAATACTAGACTGAAGTGACTGTCAATTATATTATTAAATCATGGACGCCACTCTATGCTTTCATTTTTAAGTTCATTACCCGTTTCTGTTTTACGTCTTCTGGACACCGAGGCGAATAAATTCTACGATAGTTCTCATCTGTTATATGATGCGGCTCTCTTAACTAGAGGCTATACTCAGCATACTCTCCGTCCTTACATTGATTCTGAAATTAATCATAAACGCCATTTCTTCAAAATGTCCTTCATTAATAAGGGTATGGATTTTATAGATTTGCCCAGTATCTTCCGTGAGAGATCGGTGCTTTCTTCCATTCCTGCTTATTTTCAAAATACTGAAACACCTATAATTTGCTATAAATATAACAAACCTGTTAGATCTATCATTTTTAATTTCAATAAACTTGTTTCAGATCTTGATATTGATACTAATTCTCCTGATTCATGTGATTGTAAAAACTCAAAGTATTGCTATCCTGCTGCTGGTCATGTAATTACTGGCAATTTGAAAATTATTCCTGATTCTAGGATAAGGAATATAATTTCTAAAGGACCGAAATATCGGTTTCCTTCTAATATTGATTTCAGTAAATGTAGAGATGAAATCGCTGCTTCCTTGAATGAATTCGGTAATCGATGGTGTAAGCGAGAGTATGTTGAGCATAAAGCCCTTAAGGACTGGAAACTTAGCATTTTAAAACTAGTAAATAAACGCATTTCTTTCTATTCTCAAAATACTAACTTATTACCTCCTAAGCCCAAGACGTCTTTACGTCATCTTAAACTAGGTATTCAAGAATTTCATAAGAAGTTTGTTTTGGCCCCTGCAGACAAGGCCGCTAACAACGTCGTCGTTGTGTGACGGCTCCACTATGTTAACACGCTTAAGCAGGAGCTTGGTGGTACTATGGCCTATGAACTTCAGCCTTTAGCTGAAGAGAGAGCCACCAAGTTTGCTGTGTGTGTTAACGAAGGCCAAGACAAGCTTCCTACGCTATACTGGTTACCAAAACTTCATAAAAAACCTTACAAAGCACGGTTTATTGCAAATTCTAGCTCTTGCACTACCACTGAACTTTCTAAATTATTAACTTCCTGTCTTACTGCTATAAAAACGCATGTAATTAAATATTGTGATAAAGTCTTTGAAAGATCAGGAAGAAATCTGTTTTGGTCTATAAAAAATTCGAATGAGGTTTTAAATAAATTGAAATCTAGACATTTTCGTGCTTCTAGTCTGTCTACCTACGATTTTTCCACTCTTTACACTACACTTCCTCATAATCTTATAAAAGAAAAGCTTAATGATTTAATTGAATGGACTTTTCACAGAGAAGATTCTCTCTATCTTGCATGTAATGTCAGAAATGCATTTTTCACTTCTAAAGAGCATAAGAATTATACACTTTGGTCATGTCAGAAAGTGTGTGATGCCCTCACCTTTCTACTTGACAATATTTATATTAGATTCGGTACTAAGTTATTTAGACAAATTGTGGGTATTCCGATGGGTACTAATTGCGCACCTCTTGTGGCTGATCTGTTCTTGTATTGTTATGAAAGAGACTTCATTTTGTCGCTTTCCATTGATAACCAATCTGAAATTATTGAAGCTTTTAGCTCTACTTCTAGATATTTAGATGATTTATTAAATATTGATAATACCTATTTTGATGGTTTGATCAGTCAGATTTACCCCCCAGAACTTCAGTTAAATAAAGCAAATTCTTCTGATACCGAGGCCCCGTTTTTGGATTTACATCTGTCTATTGTAGATGGATTTGTTTCGTGCAAAATTTATGATAAACGCGATGACTTTGATTTTGAGATTGTAAATTTTCCTTTTTTGGATGGTGATGTTCCTCGTGCGCCATCCTATGGCGTTTATATTTCGCAATTAATTCGATTTGCTAGAGTGTGTAGTCATGTAACTGACTTCAACACTCGTAATAAATTATTAACGGCTAAACTCCTTAATCAGGGTTATCGGTACCATAAACTACGCAAAGCCTTTTCAAAATTTTATAGACGCCATTCTGATTTAATTTCAAAATTCAATATTGGACTTAAATCTCTTCTGCAACAAGGTCTATCGGAACCCGAATTTTATGGTGACTTGGCATATAAATTCAGAAAAATATATAACCGCAATGACTTCAGCACCCAATTTCGTAAAATCATTCTTCGATATAAAAAGATTGGGTACAACATGGATATTATACGACAGACTGCATGCATGGTAGTTAACCCAATCACGGTTGGCAACTTTGCTTCCCTCTTTAATTGCACGCCGGTGGGTCAGGCCTCAGATTCTATGACGGCTCCAACGTAAAGGCTTATTGAAAATTAGAGAGATAATGTCGGTTGGTGCCTGATGCTCTGTCTCTGGTTGGGCTCATCGGAGTCTAACTGTTGGTTTTCTTTTGCTCCAGCATTTCAGTGGTTTCTTGCTGTCGAGTCCTCAACGTTGTCTCACCTCTGTGGTTCTTTGATTTTTGTGTTCACGGAGATGTTGCACTGATGAGTTAGGAGGCCTTCATGTGGACTGAACAAATTATTTGTCTAAATCGCGACGGAAGTAAGGGCGAGGATTGTGGCCACGTAAAATCGATTTAAGCCCCCCAGTGGATATCTTCCACTGACCGTTCCAAGGCGGCTCTTCTGTGGCGATTTATTTATGTTGTTGTTTGTTACTTACTGTGTGTATCACTTGTGTCTTTTGGTTTTGGATGGCCATATGGCCATTTTGTGGGAAAGTAACTGTCCTTATGGCCTTCCCTTGTTTAGGTTTCCATTATGGTCTGGTCGCTTAATGTTTGTATTTCTTTCCCTTTGGTGTCTTTTATGGGTGGAGTAAGTTAATTGTATCAATTCCTGATCTTTGTTTTACTTCTACTTTGAACATTTTAGAACTCATATTTTCCAAACCATTTGATGGAATTGGTTCATATTTGGTATGATTATAGATATAGGTCCAAAGTTTTATTCAGCGATACCCCCACCCATGCCTATGGCCTCAAGGTCAAGGTCATGGACTTAGAAATTTCCCATGTTAAAGACTCCAGTTAAGGTATTTTTACCTGGTAGAACCTGAACTTTTATGATGGCTTTGGTTCATATGATGATAGATATAGGTACACTGTTTTATTCAGCATTACCCCCACCCATGCCTATGACCTCAAGGTCAAGGTCACAGACTTAGACAATTTTAATGTGAAAGATTTTAAATATCTCAAATTTTCCAAACTATATTATGGATTTGGCTTATGTATGCTATGATGATAGATACAGGTCCAAATGTTTATTTGGCAATACCCCCACTCATACCTATGGCGTCAAGGTCACAGACTTAGACAATTTTAATGTGAAAGATTTTAAATATCTCAAATTTTCCAAACTATATTATGGATTTGGCTTATGTATGCTATGATGATAGATACAGGTCCAAATGTTTATTTGGCAATACCCCCACTCATACCTATGGCGTCAAGGTCAAGGTCACAGACTTAGAGAAATTTTTAATTAGATATTTTAAGAGTTGATATTTTCCAAATCATGCGATGGATTGAGTTGATATTTGGTATGATGCTAGATACCTTTCCATTTTATTCAGCGATACCCCCACCCATGCCCATGAGCTCAAGGTCAAGGTCACAGACTTAAAATTTTTTAATTATTCCCTCGCACAACATAGCTCTAGCGTCTATATTTCCTAACTGATTTCAATATAACTTCACACAAATGTTCCTTATGACAATACCTCAAACGAGTTTGACTTTCAAGGTCAAGGTCACTGTTGCTATTTTTAGAAAAACTCTGTCATTGCTCTAGCGCTTACATTTTTTCACCAATTTCAATATTACTTCACACTAATGTTCCTTATGACAATATCTCTAGCAAGTTCCACTTTCAAGGTCAAGGTCACTGTGGCTATTTTTAGAAAAACTTTGTCATCGCTCTAGCGCTTACATTTCTTCACCGATTTCAATATAACTTCACACAAATGTTCCTTATGACAATATCTCGAGCGATTTCGACTTTCAAGGTCAAGGTCACTGTGGCTATTTTTAGAAAAACTTTGTCATCGCTCTAGCGACTACATTTCTTCACTGATTTCAATATAACTTCACACAAATGTTCCTTATGACAATACCTCGAGCGAGTTCGACTTTCAAGGTCAAGGTCACTGTGGCTATTTTTAGAAAAACTTTGTCATTGCTCTAGCGCTTTTATTTTTTTACCAATTTCAATATAACTTCTCACAAATGTGCCTGATGACAAGGTCACACACTTAGAAATTTTTTTTGCAACATGGATTTTCGGGGTGAGGCGGGGCCCTTGGCGGGGGCATCTGTGTCGTCTGGACACATTTCTAGTTAAAAACTTTAACTTAGTCCATAACTTTTGATTGGTAAGTGATTGGGATTTCATATTTCACATGTGCATTCTTTTTCACAAGACCTTTCCAGTGGTATCATACTTTTTGACCTCGTGACCTTAACCTTGACATTTGCTACTTTTTAAAGACTATAACATTGGCCATCGGCCCCCGCCCATAGGGGCTTGAAGAAATATATGGGCTGCATGATGCTTCCACGCAGAGCTGAATCCGGCCTGCACACTAGTACTGGTAAACCGCTAAGAGGATCTAAGCCTGTCCAGGAACCGTGGTGCGAGGCGGACCGTCCATGCTAATAAACCCTATTGGTATCATTGGGCGACAGGGCTTGAGATGTCATTTCATCTCAATGTCGGGTAAAAGTCCCACAAAATTGGAAGCAATGTCTCAATAATGACCTTTACAGTGTTGACGGGGACGTTAAACCTCAAATCAAACAAACAAATAACATTGGCAATAACTTTTGATTGGTAAGTGATAGGGCTTTCATATTTCACATGTGCATTCTATGTCACAAGACCTTTCCAACGATCTCATAATTTTTGACCTACTTTTTTTAGACTCGAACAGTAGCCATATCTTTCGATTGCTAAGTGATACTGCTTTCATATTTAACATGCGCTGTCTGGGAGCATCAGTGTTTCACGAACACATCTTGTTTTTTTTTTCTATCATTATTGTCCCACAAGGACTAAGGGGAATGGGTACACCTGGCAGATTTTCCTATGGGAGACAACTTTTGGGACTTCCTGTTCGCCTTTTTGTAAACTCTATCCCACTGAAAATGGGGTCATTCTTAAAGGAAAGAATACTTTACTTTAAGAGTTGACCCTGTTAGCATGGGAGACCGGCCCCCAATAGCTCAGTTGGTAGAGTGGCCGCTTCGGGGAACGGGAGGTCACGGGTTCGATCCCGGGCCGCGACTTACCAAAGTCTTTAAAAATGGTACTAGCTGCTCCTCGCTTGGCACTCAGATTTACGGGGTAGAGCTAGGACTGGTCGACCCAGTGTCAGGTTAATGTGACTGGGTGTGGTATCATGTAATGTATCTGGGACATGATACTTCAGTGAGGCAGCACTATTAAAGTGAGCATTGAGCTCCCTGTCGCAACCAGACACCGTCGTGATATGACTGAAAAATTGTCGAAAGCGACGTTAAACCCGAATTCACACACACGCATGGGAGACAAAAATACTTTGAAGGAGTTGCCTTCACTGAAAGTATATCCATTTCCCTGAAATTGTCATTCAACAACAGCACATACAAAAAAGGAGTTTTCCTAAAAAAGCAAGAAATATATACTAAGGGAAATAAGTTTAGCAACTTGTTATATTACCGTAATTTCGCTCTTGTCTGGATCTAAAATAGAACCAAATTTTTTTACACATAAATATCTAATATATTGGCTAATTTTCAGATTAGATTTGAAAAAAAAAAAAAACATCACAAGATACACCCGCCGCATAGCAACAATCGGCATATTGTCACACAAAAACTCACACCAATTATCAGTATCTGGTATGCCCACCATCTGAGTCCACAACAGCCCCACACCAGCTTATGCTCAAAATAAGCCTCCGAACCACATCCATGGGTATGCGATTCCTTTTCTCATGAAGAACATGTTCAAGGTCTCTTACGTTGTTGATGTTATTTCTCATTCTGATACATCTTATAGTCCCAAAGGTGCTCAAAAGGCAAAAGATCGGTGATCTTGCTGGCCAGTCTAACACATTCACATTATTTGCCTGCTGAAAAATCGTGGCATGTCCTTGACGTAAGAAAGACAGTAATACAGGCCGATTTCATTGGGGGACAGGGCTTGAGCTGTCATTTCATCCCAATGTCGGGTAAAAGTCCAACAAAATTGGAAGCAACGTCTCCAAAATGACCTTAACAGTGTTGACGGGGATGTTAAACCTCAATTCAAACAAATACAGGCCGAACAATTTCATCACAGTATCGGACGGCATTCAAGTTTCCCTGTAACTAGGTCTGTTTTAGCCTGATGCGAAATTCTTTCTCAAACCATAACGCTACCTCCTCCAAAACGGTCATGCTGACTGACGTTAGCAGGGTCCATCCTCTCTCCATCTTGCCTCCAAACACATACGGCGCCCCATCTTAGAACTTTTATGATTTTTCTACGGTTCATTTGTTTATTGGCATGGACCACAAAAGTGAAGTGAGTATCATTGATATTGATTGCACGTGCATGGCCTATGCACATGCACAGCGTGAATTGAGTAGAATTATGCAAAACGTCTGTGGCAGTGAGAAAAGCGTGGACAAAATTCAGAATTAGTGAGTTTGGTATCAGAACTTGTCTTATAAGACATATTTTATTAACCCTTTTTATACCAAGTGGAAATTAGCATGCGCAACAAAGCTGAATAAAAGTAAATACTCCTGAAAATTGTTTAATTGATATTGGTTGAGGGCTTTGCCCGGGGAAAAAACGTGTAATTAAATAACAATAGAACCGAGTTTTTTTCACACACAAAGAACAATGCAGCTTGAAAAACAGTTGAAAGCCACCATGTATAACTTGCAAATGGCCTTGCTAAACTCGCATGCATAAGAAAGACAGGCTCAGATTATTTTTTTCATATTTTGAAAATTGAAAATCCGCCAAAATATAAATCCGCCAAAAGGTCCACTCACAAAAAACGCCAAAATTTGCTGCCGCCAAACTTAAGTGTTTTACAGTATATAGCAGAATTTAGGGCTTTCAGGTTGTGTTTTTTTTTCAAAATCTATTTGGAACAGCTGAAGGTTTTGCGAACAGTGTAGGCCCTGATCATACGCCATGTTCTGCGGTGTCTGATCTGGGCCTGCACTGTTTGCCAACTACCCATTATGGGGTTTCCTGTATAAAATGGGTTAAGTTAGCACCTCAGCGTATGAAAACAAGGTGGGCCGAAAAAATTGCTAAACTTATTTCCTTATTATATATGTTTGTATATGTGTCACATCAAGAGAAAACCTGATTTTGCCATGTTAGAACAACAGAGGTGCAGACCAGCCTCAGGCAGCCTCCTCATACAAAAAGTCTGACTAAACCCTTTGTTTTCATTGCTTAGATAGTACAATTCCTGGGTCCAGTTGTTCAAAGCATCATTAGCTTAACTAGCTCGTAAGTAGTCATATTGTTTACTGTTCTAGCAAGTTTAATATTTAAAATTTTGGTATTTTTGCTGAAAAAATGTGAGCAGCTTTTGCGAATGCAAAAGCTGCTCACATTGTTTCTGCAAAAATATATGCATATTTGCCATAATAAGTGATCAAAGTTTTAACTATACATTAACTAACGACGTCGTTAGTTTTGAACAACTGGCCCCTGTTGTATCTAAATTTACATTTTCAAAGCTCTTTCTACAAACTAGTTTGTATAGCTGAGCAGATCAGTTATGTCTCACCTGATCACAAAACTGCCTGGGGCTGCCTGCCTTGGTAGCTCAGTTGGATGCACGTCTAGGTCATGGGTTCCAGGCGTGCTGGGTGGGCAACATCCATATTGTGGAGATTGATCATCATATCATTTCTACAGTCATTCTCGGTCTTGAATTTAAGAAGGGTAGTTGTCAGTGTCTGGTGAAAGAATGTGCACTGTACTAGGTAAAGGCTTATGTTACGTTATGTATAAGTCTGTCCAGGAAAAGTGTGGTTAGGCTAGCTGACTGACTAAAAATGATCTAATTTGTCACTGAAACAAGATCATCACAGTCTCATATCATTCCTAAGACCTTTGTATCTAGATTTTAACCCTTATCCTGCTGAATAAACTGATTAAGCCACACCCATTTCTGACTATCAGCCAATCAAATTACTTAATATTGGCTCAGTTCACCAACAGAATGGCGAAAAGTTTAGATCCTGATCAGATGGCTTTTTCGGGAGCCATTTGATCTGGATCTGTACTGTTGGCAAAGGTAGGGGTTGTCATGTTCAGCAGGATAAGGGTTAAAGACCCATCTTTTACCTCAAACGTAACAGTGTTAGCTATGGTGTATTTCATTGCTCCATGTAGAGTGTAACAAGGATAAGGGATACTGTTCCTTAATTCTCTTCAAAAACCAATATTGTGAGTACTTGTCAGTTTGTTTGATTTGAGGTATAATGTCCCCGTCAACACTATGAAGGTCATTTTGATGACGTTGCTTCCAATTTTGTGGGACTTTTACCCGACATTGAGATGAAATGACATCTCAAGCCCTGCCACCCAATGAAACCAATAGGGTTTATAAACCTGAACAGGCCGACTCGCACGGCATTGCCTGGGCAGGCTTAGATCCTCTCGGTTTACCAGTACCGGTGTGCGGGTCGGATCCAGCTCTGCGTGGAAGCATCATGCAGCCCATGTATTTCTTCAAGCCCCGATGGTTGGGGGCTAGAGTATTTGTCAGAACGGCCTCGATGAGGCAATTTATAAAGAGGTCTTAGTGTATTTCCTTTTATTTTAAGTTAAGACAAGAAAAAGTTGAACTTGAAGAAACACTGGAGAAGGAACAAGAATACCAAGTGAACAAACTTATGAGGAAGATTGAGAAGTTAGAGAGAGATACTGTCAATAAACAGGCTACACTTGAACAGGTGGGTTTAACCCTTAATCTGCTGAATATTTATATATGTCACACCCACTACTGATTATCAGCCAATCAGATTACTTGATGCAAATTATTGCAACAAATTCATGAGCTGAATGACAAACAATGAAGATCCTGATCAGATGGCTTCTTCAGAAGCCATCTGATCTGGATCTTCATTGTTTGAAAGATAAGACATATCCTGGGCTCAGCAGGACAAGGGTTAAGATTATATTGACCCTTTCAACCTTGCAGGCCTATATGATGACCCTCTCACCACTACAGGCTGTATGTTGACCTTTTCACCACTGCAGGCCTGTATATTGACCTTTTCACTACTGCAGGCCTCAACAGATATCTACCGTCAAATTTTGATGGCTTGAAACATCTTTTTTTTTTCGAGACAGAGATAGTTTTTGCCATTGAGGGTTAATCTAGGCCCAGGCCAGGAGACTTAATACAGATATCTTTTCGATTTTCTTTAAAATAAATGTATGTCTTGTGTACTCATTAGATTTGCCTCATTGAGGCGATTCTAATATTCTAATGAGTAGACACAACATACATTTTCAAGACAAAATAAGAATATTCTTCCTAAATTATCAAAATTATTTTGATATCTGAAGTTATAACACAAAAAATTCTGGGGACAGAAGATTGAGTTCAAAACAGCCATGTTGAACAAGCCATCAGTGTTCGAGCCATTGAAGTTTCACTGTATGTGGACAGTGTAGATCCAGATAGGACAGCTTATATCTTTGTCTCATAAGTATCCATCCTATTAATGATTTTGACTATTAACCCATTTAGTACCGGAAACCCCAAAACGGGTACCCTGGCAAACAGTGGAGGCCCAGATCAGACGCCGCATCATGCGGCGTCTGATCAGGGCCTCCACTGTTCGCTAAACTTTCAGCCATTTTCAATTTTGAAGGAAACACAACCTGACACCCCTAAATTTTGAAATGGACTCGTGCTATATATAAGGAGGAAGATTCCATTTGGTACAAAAAGGGTTAAAGCACATATTTTCTTGAATGTAGCATCTAAATTCAAAGACGTAATAGTTCACACAAGAAACCCAGAGCTGATATTTGATTGAGTTTTACCTCCAACCAACAAATAAGGTTAAATGGAGACTTAAGACTCATGATGAAACGGGTATGCAGTTCATTGACAATTCGTTTCAGTAAACTGGATACGCATTCAAGGGAGATAACTTTTGTCAATACTCAGCTACTCTTAAAGGTAAGAATTTGCTCCTGAGGAATAAGGTGCAAATTCTTTCCTATAAACTTGATCCTGCTGAATCAGGGCATTTTCGGCTTGTTCAGCAGGGCCGACATTCGGCCCCATTCCCAATGCCAAATAGCCTAAATTTTTTCCCAATTTGACCATATTTTTTTCCCCCAAAAATGTAAAAATAAAAGCCACAAAAGGAACGGAGAAAACAATACTTAACATCAGAGGTCAACACTGGATAGTTAAGATGAAAATTGACCACAGTGAAGCTACAGCTGTATTGCACTGCTTCACTATCAAATTCATGAGACTATCATGAGCAAAATTCATCGTCCTGGCATTTCTCTGATGAAATTGTGTTCCCAATTTCGGTATTTTGTGGGTAATTTTTTTCCAATTTTGCCCAGGGGCCTTTTCCCAAAATACCTGGATAAAGCTCTGTGAATAGATTAATTTAGCCACACACATTCGTGACTGTCCACCAGTCAAATTATTTGGTATAGTGTATTTGTTCAATTTACAAACTGCACAATGAACAGTGTAGATCCTGATCAGATGACTTCTGCAAGCTGATCAGATCAATTCTGTGTTCGAAAATCAGTGTAATTATGCGGCACTATTTCTTATGTAGAGGAATTTCCTAAGGACTCAAGGATTCGACTCAGCCATGGTAATCAAGTCATTAATGTTCGAACCATAGAAGTTCTGCTGTATGTACACCACAACATTGTTATAACAGGGTTCATTATAACACGGTTTTGGATATGACACGGTTTCAAGATTGATCCCAAAAATGTATAGATTCTATAGAAAAATGACCATAAATGGTAATTTTTCTATGTAATCTATACATTTTTGTTTGGATATAACATGGTTGTTTAACTGACACAGTTTCTGTTTTGGACCCCACTGACCCTATCTTGCTGAATATTCATTTAAGCCACACCCATTTCTGCCTATCAACCAATCAAATTACTTGATGTAATTTATTGCTACAAATTCATAAACTGAATGCCAAACAGTGTAGATCCTGATCAGATGGCTTCTTCAGAAGCCATCTGATCTGGATCTACACTGTTTGCAAAGATAAGGGTTGTTGTTAACAGCAAGATAAGGGTTAATAGTGTTGTAAAGAGGTTGTGGTGTATATGTTTATTTTCAGTTGCGGCGAGAGAAGGTAGAGTTAGAGAATGCACTGGAGCAAGAACAAGAGGCACTTGTTAACAGACTCTGGAAAAGAATGGATAAATTGGAGGCAGAAAAGCGGTATGAAACATACAGGAATTTGTGTGAATGCTATGAATATTTGATCAGTACGATCTCAGTCCATATACTTGATCTGCAATAAAAATCCTGACACCTGGAGGACTTGCTGTAATTCTCCTGAAATTTTACCAATTTGTTTCATTACCTTACAAGGATTCAAAAAGGTGCAAACAGAATGGCAAACAGTGTAGACCCTGATCAGACTGCTCCTTCAGAATCTAGGTTTGCAGTATATGCTTAGGTCCATCTGTCCCAATACTTGACAATCATTATAGTCGGTCTGCATTGTTTGCCATTTTAACACATTGGCAGATTACTACAATGTTAGCCCTAGTCCTACTGAAATAATTTGTTTTGCCACACCTATTTCTGTATAACCACCAATCAAATTGATATTATGTATTCTTGCCAATTTGCAAACTGAATGACAAATAGTGAATATCCTGATCAGATGGCTTCTTCAGAAGCCATCTGATCTGGATCTGCACTGTTTGCAAAGGTAGGGGTTGTCATGTTCAGCAGGATAAGGGTTAGGCTATGTAAGTCTGCAAAAAGTTGAGGTATTTCAATGTTTTGGGTCAATTACAACTGACAGATATCTGAGACCTATACAGTTATTTTTTTACCCCTGCGTCCTGCGTCCAGGACGCACAAATAGGACTGAGGACGCACGATCATAAAATATGTGCGTCCGTTGGACGCAAATATTTCATGGGCGAAAAATCCAACTTTCGTTTTCACTGCTGTAAATATCGGCGGAAGTGATAAAATACCGCACTTTTACCGAGCCTTCAACTGCCCAACGAGTCACCGAAAAATCGATACAGGTACAATTCATTGATCCAACGTCAAGACGAGAATCCCCTCCATCCAAAATGAGCCCAAACTTTCACAAAAGCAAGTTCAATGCGAACATCAAAGTTTTCCGCCATCCAAATAGCCGCCCACAAACCAACTCTACCATTTTTCTGCATGTGATCGGTAAATGTGTCAAATGACGTCACCCGATGCCAGCAACCCTGCACGTGTTTAATGCCATTGTTTTATTTTAATGGGCTGTATCCTGTTCTTAAAAACAATGTTTGGAACCGGGAAAAAAATATTTTCTCGATAGCTAAACGGTTGTGAATGGAGGTATATAAAAAACAGTGCTTTGCACAGCCCCCGAATTATCCCCAGCAGCTCCAACAACAGCGTTCGACTTTTCCCTCCAAGCCGACCGTCTGCTATTTGGCGCCAAAACATAACCATTCACGATCCGTTTTATAATGCATACATCTACCGTTAGATGTAGCTAATTGTCTGAGGTGCGAGTAAATCATTTTCACATTGATTGTGGATTAAATTTTATGATTGGGGAATAAACGCAAATTAGAGACATAACTTGACCATATTTTCACACCTCGTTCAAGTTGGCTTATCGCCAGAAATGAAAGACACGCACCGCAGGGCAATCATGTTTACTTGGCAATTATATGACAGGGATTAACAAAAGTGTCATAATTGAACTGTTATAAATACACAGACGGTTTGTCTCTGAATTGCCGACAAAGCAGGACAGTGCAGCACAATTATTGTGATTTACTTACTCTAGTTTTACTGTATTTAAGGGCTCAAAAGACTGGCAGCTGTAGACATTTTTTTTTGCACTTGCCCGACCGGGCGTCCTAAGGTCAAAGTGCACCTGCCCGGCGCGATTTCGGACTTGTACCGGGCGGTCGGGCAATGGATTTGTCAGCCCCTGAACCTAGATAGCTGGTGTCCCAATCAGGAAAGGAAACGTTTGTCGATAATGGTTCGGAATATTATCTCCATTGTGCATGAAGTAAATTTCACGCACATGTGTGGTGCGCATTTATCGAAAACGAAAGTAGAAAACATTACAGAAAATAGACTAAAAAACGTACACTTTAGCGGGATTTCTTTGGGCTAGTAAACAACACAAGTTGATGATTGATTCTGTTCATTGCAAATAAAAGATAATAGACCGCATTATTTTTTAACTATGAATAATGGCATTTATACTGAACGGATCTTTTTTATACTTCCTTTTTTTTTCCCTCCAAATATTAGGACTCATACTTTCAGATTTGGGACGCACAGTTTTTTGGTTGAGCGAGTCCCAGGACGCATAGTTGAAAATTTGTAAAAAAATCACTGCTATAGAAGTGACAAATGATTTCAGTCAGAGACTGTGACAGAAAATTGGAACAGCTCAATTTGGCCATTAACAAGCATTTTGTCAGAAATGCTCCTGCAAAGTGACTTTAGATAATGATTCTAAAGTGGTGTCATTCCACTCGTCTGGTTCTGTGCTAGACATGGCTGCTTTCTAAAGCTGCAACAAATGCCAGGACTCAGAGCTAGCAAGGATGGTGATACTGAACCAGAATACTCAAGTAGGGTGATACTGGATTCTGTATAATTTGTTTGTTTGATTTGATGTTAAACATCCCCGTCAACACTGTTAATGTCATTTTGGAGACGTTGCTTCCAATTTTGTGGGACTTTTACCCGACATTGAGATGTAATGACATCTCAAGCCCTGTTGCCCAATGAAATCAATAGGGTTTATAAGTATGGATGGGCCGACTCGCACCACATTGCCTGGACAGGCTTAGATCCTCTAAGCGGTTTACCAATACTCGAGTGCGGGTTGGTTTCAGCTCTGCATGGAAGCATCATGCGGCCCATCTATTTCTTCAAGCCCCGATGGGCGGGGGCTATGGATTCTGTATGAAAACTGGCAGTAGATAGCAGTATTTTTGTAGGTACACCACAACCTCTTTATAACACTATTAATGGAGTCCAAAGCAGAAACTGTGTTAGTTACACAGTCGTGTTATATCCAAACAAAAATGTGTAGATTATATAGAAAAATGACCATTTATGGTCAATTTTTAGCTCGCCTGTACGAAGTACATGGAGAGCTATTGTTGTCACCTCGGATGGCGTGCGCGTGCGCTGTGCGCGTGCGCTTCACACTGCGTTAAATTTTTTCAAATGCTTATATCTCAACAGTCACTCATCACAGAGCACTCATATTTGGAACTTTAGTACCTGGGAGGGTCTTCTGATGTTCAAAGATAACAGACCCCTGGGGTCATGCCCCGGGTGTGGCTTGGGGTCAAAATCTAGAACACCTAATGCGCTTCACACTGCGTTAAAGTTTTTCAAATGCTTATATATTAACAGTCACTCATCACAGAGCACTCATATTTGGAACTTTAGTACCTGGGAGGGTCTTCTGATGTTCAAAGATAACAGACCCCTGGGGTCATGCCCCGGGGTGGGGCTTGGGGTCAAAATCTAGAACACTGATGTAATTCTATGTTAAAGTTTTTGAAATGCTTATATCTCAGCAGTCACTCATCACAAAGCATTCATATTTACAACTTGGATACCTGGGAGTGTCTTCTGAGATTCCAAGACAACACCCCCCCCCCCCCACCCCCCCCTGGGTTCATGCCTGAGAGTGCGGATGGGGTTGGGCTAGGGGTCAAAATCTAGGACAACTTTGTAATTTGTTGTATACATTTCCCTTATGCTAACAAGTTATAGACAGAATTGGTTATACATCAGCCAACCAAGTGACATTGGTTCAAGTGTAAAAGGGTGAAGGTCATGGTGACCTATATTTCACGGTCCAGTGATTTTGCATTTTATCTTGAAGACTATTTGTTGGAGAAATGTCATACCTGGGATATTAGTTCCATGTGACCCCATGATTGACCTCAAAATATATCTAGGTCACTGTGACCTATATTTCATGGTTCAATGATTTTGACTATTATCTCGAGTACTATTTGATGGAGAAATGTCATACCTGGATTATTAGTTCCATGTGACCTGATAATTGACCGCAAAATATATCTAGGTCAGTGTGATCTATATTTCATGGCTCAGTGATTTTGCCTATTATCTCGAATACTTTTTGATGGAGAGATGCCATACCTTGATTATTAGTTCCATGTGACCCCATGATTGACCTCAAAATATAGCTAGGTCAGTGTGACCTATATTTCATGGTTCAGTGATTTTGCCTATTATCTTGAATATTTTTTGATGGAGAAATGTCAAACCTGGGTTATTAGTCCCATGTGACCCCATGCTTGACCTCAAAATATGTCTAGGTCACTGTGACCTATATTTCATGGTTCAGTGATTTTGTCTATTATCTTGAATACTATTTGATGAAGAAATGTTACACCTGGATTATTTATTCCATGTGACCTGATTATTGACCACAAAATAAATCCAGGTCATTGTGACCTATATTTCATGGTTCAGTGATTTTCCCTATTATCTTTATTACTATTTGATGGAGAAATGTCATACCTGGGCTATTGGTTCCATGTGACCCCATGATTTACCTCAAAATATATCTAGGTCACTGTGACCTATATTTCATGGTTCAGTGATTTGCCTATTATCTTTAATAATTTTTCATGAAGAAACATCCTGCCTGGATTATTTATTCCATGTGACCCCATGACTGACCTCGAAATTATATCTTGGTCAGTGTGACCTAAATTTCATGATTCAGTGACTCTGCCAAATTGACTACTATTTTTTTTATTTTTTTTAGAAACTTCAGTCCTGAATTATAAGTTCCATGTGACGAGATGATTGACATAGAAATATATCTAGGTCAGTGTGACCTATTTTCATGGTTCATTGATTTTGCCTTGTAATTCATACACATTGTGATTCTGAAATGTAATATTTGGCATATATGTTCCATGCGACCTGGTCACTGACCTCAAAATGTATCTAGGTGTGTGTGACCTATATTTCATGGTTCACTAATTATACCTTCTATGTTGAAAGCGCGAAACAGGCGAGCTATGCTGTCTGGCGACAGCTCTTGTCTATATAATCTACACATTTTTGGGATCCATCTTGAAACCCTGTTATGTCCAATCCGTATTACAGTGAACCGTGTTCTAACCAGGTTGTGTATACAATAAAGCATTATATTGCATAGCTATCTAATGTCTTGCTGCAAGATATTGCTTATATTGATTGTTAATTTCGGAAATGATATTTCTATTGTGTTCAGCTTTAGGCTTCCAATTAAGTCATTTGTTTTCAAACGTAAATAAGCAGCAGGTTTGACGTTACGCTCTGCATGTAAGTGATGTCATCATTCACATGTCTGGTTCTGTGCTACAAATGCAACAAATGATAGGACTCTGGATTCTGTATTTTTGTGTCAGAAAACTGGTAGTTGACAGAAGTATTTTTGCAGATATATAATAAAGCATTTTTGTCTCGCCTGCTTTAAGCATGGCGCCATATAGGAGTCCTGTTTTCCGTCCTTTTGTCTGTCCATTTAGCCATCAAGTCATCAGCCTTTGCTGCCACTCTCACTTCCACCCTAATGTAAGAGTCCATTTCTCTAGAACTATAAGAGCTTCATTAATGAATCTTGGTACAAGCTTACATGATCTAGGAATGGCAACTTCAGTGCAAGCATCTGTATCTGACCTTGACCTACATTTCATGGTTCACTGACTATGTGAATTATTATGACCACCCTAACTTCCACCTTAATGTAAAATTCCATTTCTCAAGAACTATAAGCGCTTCATTAGTGATACTTGGTACAAACTTGCATCTAGGAATGTCAACTGTATTGCAACCATCCTTATCTGACCTTGATCTACATTTCATGGCTCACTGACTTCGTGAATTATTTTAACCACCTTAACTTTCACCTTAATGTAAGATTCCATTTCTTGAGAACTATAAGTACTTCATTAATGATATTTGGTACAAACTTTCATGTAGAGATGGCAATTTTAAAGCAAATATCCATAGCTGACCTTGACCTACATTTCATGGTTCACTGTTTTAGAGAAAATTTTGCCCACCATAGGTGCAACATAGCCTTCGACGGAATTCTTGTATTGCATAGCTATCTGATGTCTTGCTGGAAGATATTGCTTATATTGATTGATTATTTCAGTAATGATATTTCTGTTCCCATCTAAGATGTGCTTAGGAGATATTTTATAACATAATCCTCTTATTTTTATATAGCATGATTAATCTGAGGATATATTCCAGTGCAAATGTATATTTTTATGACTTTATTTTATTTAGTCACTAGTTTAAAAGGTCGTACTTGGACATTGACCATCGGGGGCAGATGTCTTGTCGCGTTATATTTGATAATATTCTGGAATAATAAAAAACACTGAAATTCCTTGCCAAGCCCATTTTTCCCACAGATTCTTGGACAGTGAGGCAATGGATTTATAGTCTTTATTGAAAGAAACTGCTGAATGTGCATGCCTATACAAATACATTGCCACCTTTATCGCCGAAAAAATGAAAATTTTAAGATGAAAAATTGTGATTTTTTCTTATTTCTGAACAAAATATAGATTGTGGGCACTCGTTAGAACCGCCTGATCAAGGCGGTTCCAACGAGTACCCACAATCTATATTTTAGAGCAGAAATAAGAAAAATAAGGTATACCCCCGGAAACCCCAGTTTTACTATATAAAAGTGGGGTTCAAGGGGCTCAAAATTATATAGGCGTGTTTTCGTGATGGACTCCAGTTTTCTTACAGAGGTTTTAACAGAAGTGTTTAACCCTTAAAGAACATAGAGACATTTTTAGAACTGCAAATTTTATTTTCAAAATTATTTATCTGAAAAAAAAAAATATGGCTCAACATTTCATGTAAATTGTTTGCCCTGCAGACGATTTTACCTGTAAATTCAAACCTTATTTTCTCTAAATAAACTAGAATCGCGCAGTCGATGGTGCACCATCGCTAATACCCGCTTTTTCTATGGACAACACACTTAGAAATGCATGTGTACACTGAATAGGACAATTGAGAAGTTACATTCACAAGCCTTTTCTAAGAAATTTGACCTTTGACCTCACCCCATGACCCCAGGGGGTCAGATGAAAATTTCGACACCTTCATACACATCTGCAGTCCCCAAGCAATGTATGTACCAAGTTTGGTCACTGTAGGTAAAGAAATAAAAAAGTAGTTGCATTCACAAGCCTTTTCTTAGATATTTGACCTTTGACCTCACCCCTTGACCCCAGGGGGTCAGATGAAAATTTCGACACCTTCATGCACATCTGCAGTCCCCAAGCAATGTATGTACTAAGTTTGGTCACTGTAGGTAAAGAAATAAAAAAGTAGTTGCATTCACAAGCCTTTCCTTAGAAATTTGACCTTTGACCTCACCCCATGACCCCAGGGGGTCAGATGAAAATTTCGACACTTTCATGCACACCTGCAGTCCCCAAGCAAGTTTGGTCACTGTAGGTAAAGAAATAAAAAAGTAGTTGCATTCACAAGAAACGTGACAGACGGAAGGACGGACGGATGTCCGGACGGATGGACACCCGTGACGAAAATAATATACCCGTTTTTTTTTTTTTTAAAAAAAGCGGGTATAATAAGAAATACAAATGAAAATGACGACTGCAGATGTAATGATTGAAAGTTTAACGGTTATAACTGTTAACCCATAAAATGCCAATCATCATAATTGTCATCTGCTTTGCCATCTGCTGGTTACCTTAAAAAAGTAATTTTTTGCAATAAGTGTGGACCCAGATCAGAGTCTGATCTGGGCCAACACTGTTTGCCTGTGTGCAAAAATATTTTTAAAAAGTTTGCAAAAAACAAAAAAATTCAGCAGACGACATAAGCAGACGACATTTTCAGATGTAGATTTTCTCGGCATCTTAAGGGTTAATTTTAAAGAATTGGGATTGGGATGCTAGAAGAAGTGTTTCCAATTTTCCTAACTTCACACTTGACTAAATGCAGGGTTTCACCCTGATCCATAATGAGGCTTAATAGAACAGCTCGAACACCGATGGCTCGTTTACCATGCATGTGTCGAACCCATTCTTGAGCCCGTAGCGAAATCCTCTACATAAGAAATAGTGGGGTATAATTAAAGAGATTTTAGTCTTTTATCTTGCTAATGCAGTGCTCCAGCTAGGATTTCAGGGCATAGGGGCGCTGGGCTAGGCAGGGCACTTTCGCATGCCAAAATTAGGGCACCTTTTTTTTTTTTTGTTTTTCATATTTAGGGCACCATTTTTGGTGTTTGAAATGCCATCAAGATCGTTATGAGTACTACTGATACATATGACTTGACAGATTTTGTAAGGTAACCGGGCGCTAAAAGCACATAGGGGCTACCCCCATCTCGCTAAATGGGATTAGTTTTTGAACTGCTCTTCCCAGGGCCTCCAATGTGCTGGCACTTGTCAATTCGACAGGTGTCAGCTGACCAATGGGAATATACTGAACTCTTAATCGGAGGAAGGCACAAATCGCACCCAAGGTACAGCGTTTGTCCTAAGAAACACAGTTCTATAGCGATTTTAGAATTTTGAGTGCAGGAATCAGACCAAAGACGGGCTCTAGTATGTGATGACGTGTTGCCAATTTCGACTGCCAAATGTGTCAGAGCACAGCCCTGTTTTCGAATGTCTGGCCGAGGAAAAAAGCTAACATACATTATCAGTTCTGGCTTCCATTATTCTCTGCCTCCTCCACTGATACATATGTCTCTACTGAATTATATATATTTACATGCATTTCACAAGTAAGTGGTGTACTGGATCGCATCAATAGCAACGTTTATTATTTCAAGAACATTTGAAAATTTAACTTCTAGGTATCTTTCAATATAGATTTATAATAATTAAAAAAAAAATGAATAACTTGTTTGATTCATCTGAAAGCGTGTTATTAAAGCAATGCAAAAAATAACCCATGACTGAATAAGTAATCTGTTCAAGGGAAACTACTCAATAATTATCCTTCCTGATGAATGATTGTCATACTCAGGCTGCAGAACTCAGACTGAACGGGTGCGAAGGCTGATCTCCGTCTTCACTGATCTGCAAAGACTCTGATCAAAATGCGCATCTATTGTTTGCAATATCCCCGCTGCTTGATCACTCTGCGACAGTAGGCCTATTACACAGTAAACAGCGTGTATACCGAGCTTCGTCGCACAACACCTTGCAAAGACCCAGATCAACATGCGCAACCTTTTTCTCACCTTTCTCTAAAGGCTCTTGGGGTCAGCGAAGACAGAGCAGTTTGTAAGGATGCGCAGGCTACTCCGAGCCTTCACTGGTCGCACGATACTCAAAGACTCAGACCAGCATGCGCAACCACTAGGCTATGTAAGTCGGAACAACATGCGCAACAGCTATGCAAGTCTGTTTGGATAACCCAGCTTGTAAAATCAGCGATGCGCAGACTGATGCAAGACGAAACTGTTGAGCAATGACCTGCTCATCCAATCAATACGGCTAATGAAGGCTTGCGCACATGCGCTGACTGATCCGAGACTTCACTTGCTCGCTCGTCTTAATGTAGTTCAGATTACTCTGGTTTACGCCCTCCTGATTAACAATCGGATCAGCTCTATATGTGATAGAATCTTGAAAGGACCGTAACCCCAACCCCCAAAAAACTTGATTCCCTTCAAATATGAATGCATAATTTTCCCGTTAGCGAATTTCCCGCCTTTTATTACACACGTCATTTATTTCACATGCGTTCAGTCGCTGCACTGTTATGAAAATTTCACGTTTTTCCCAAATATTGGAGCCCGAGCGACTGTTGCATGTGCCCGAACATGGCAAGGGCTAATAAGTCATAATTATTCAGAATCTTCATCGGAATGTTTTTTTGTGTGTGTGTGTGTGTTTTTTTTTTCTGACATGTTCGCGCTGACCAACCACCGAAAAAACGAAGATTTTTTTTTTTAATCTTAACTCTCTCTTTTTAACTTTCTCTTTGTCGGCATTTTAACCGTAACGAGTGACGAGTCTGTTGAGAATAATTTTGATTTACCGATCATGGCCGTTTTAATAATGATAGGGCCTACAAATTATTGCATTTTATTTTTGCAATAAGATTTAAAGACACCGATTAAAAGTAAACTGATGCAGGTTCTAGCCAGTATTTCTGGCAGAGTCATAAAAATACCGACAGTACCGCTCATCGAGTCATACTGTACCCCATGGCGTTTACCATCCGTTAACAGCATGGTTACTTCGGCGCGTGTCGCATAATTAAAATCCAGTATTATAGAATAATTACATCTACCCATCTGTCTTATTAACGTCTTAAATTACACATACGAGGATGCTAAGTGGCATTTATGAATGGATTTGAAACAGGGAATGTCATAAGAAAAGGCAGCGGGGAGATTGGAGAGGACACGGGGGCGGGAGCCGGGCACGAGGGGCGGCCCCGGAGGGCATGAGGGGCGGCCCGGGAGGGCACGAGGGGCGGCCCGGGAGGGCACGAGGGGCGGCCCGCCCCTCTGAAAGTAGCTAGCTGGGGCACTGTAATGTATGCTGTGTGTACTCATTGGAATCGCCTCGATGAGGCGATTCTAATGAGTACACACAGCATGCATTTTCATTATAGAACGCCGAAAAGATGTCTAAAAGTATCTTGTTATGCCTCCTGGCAGTAACCTCAGTGGCTCAAACTACCCCTGTCTCAAACAGATTTTTGAGGTCCAAAGGTGTTTGAGCCATTGAAGTTTGACTGTATAGTCTCAATTCTAGACTGATGGCGCAGATAATCAAACATGTTAGCATTGCAAAGCATCGAAATTACATATCCCCTACCTGACTGTCATTCCCTGATGTTTTAGGACCATATTTTAACCGATTGAGCACTGAAAAATGAGGCAGGCAACATTCTTTTTTGTTGTTGTTGTTGTTGATTTTTGGAGGAAATAATAAATAATTGACATCATATGTATCTTCTGCTACTTAGATGATTTGCCTAATATTTCAAGCCTTATTTTCATTGACTACCAGTGAAAGAAATATAAAAAAAATACAGTATTTGAAATTTTCGTCTGCTCTAGTTTTTGAGCTTGTAACCCTTAAGTTTACTTATGTTTAAAAAATGAGAGAGAAAAAAATAACAAAAAAAAAAAACAAAAAAAAAAATATTTATTTTCACTACAATGTTAGAAGGGAAGCTAGAACATTTGTAATTGTTGTCTGCTGAAGAAATATATGGGCTGCATGATGCTTCCACACAGAGCTGAATCCGGCCCGTACACTAGTACTGGTAAACTGCTTAGAGGATCTAAGCCTGTCCAGGAACCGCGGTGCGAGGTGGACCGTCCGCTTGAGATGTCATTTCATCTCAATGTCGGGTAAAAGTCCCACAAAATTCGAAGCAACGTCTCCAAAATGACCTTTACAGTGTTGACAGGGACGTTAAACCTCAAAATCAAACAAATTGGTGTCTGGTCCATTTTTGTGCTTGACACTTTAAAGTGTGAAAATGAGAAGAAGAAAAAGCAACAAGAAATGTTGTTTTTTTTTTTACTAGAATGTTACAAGAGAAGCTTGAACAGCCTGTTACTGGTCCCCCATCCCCCCGGGACATCAACAATGGGGACACAGCCCAGAATCTTTCATCCCATATTGACCACCTGAGAGGAGAAGTTAACAAGTTGAAGAAACAGTTGTATCATGCTCAAGTTGAACGTAAGTAGATTCAGTTTAGAAGTACAGTCGAACTTCGATCGCTCGAACACAGATGGCTCGTTTACCATGGCTGAGTCAAACACGTTTTTGATTCCCTAGGGAATTCCTCTGCATAAGAAAAAGTGTGGGATAATTAAGGGGATTTTCGACTTTTATCTTGCAAATGTATGCTGTGTGTACTCATTAGAATCGCCTCAATGAGGCGATTCTAATGAGTACCCACAGCATACATTTATGTTACAGAACACCGAAAAGAAGTCCAAAAATACCCCCGTTATGTTTTCTGGAAGTATGCAACAGTGGCTCAAACTACCGCTGTTTCGAACAAATTTCTATGGTCCCGAAGGGGTTCGAGCCATCAAAGTTCGACTGTACAGTGAAACTTCGGTAACTCATACACACATGGCTTGTTTACTGTGGGTAATTTGAACTCGCTCTTGATTTACTTGAAAATTCTGCCCATTGCTCCAGTTAGCCATGCATTTCAGATAAGTTGAGCCCCGCCAAGTGAATTTGTGTCTTCGAGCATTCCGTCATGACGAATTTTAACTGGGCATGCCCAGCCATTCAGAGGGGCCAGGTATATGGCTTTCTGTCTGAAGGTTCCTCTTGATTCACTGCTTGTATTAGCGAGCAGCGAAGTTTCTGGCGAGACTCGCCTGAACCTTCGCTGCTCACATAGACGATAAGTACCAAAATCGCTTGACGGGGCCCAGTTATGGAGTTTATCTTGAAAATGTTTGTTGTATGCACTCATTAGAATGGCCTCTTTTACGGAAAACAAGGATAATTTGGGATATTAATGTTGCAGTTACTTGTTAGAATTGCCTCATCGAGGCGATTCTAACAAGTACCCACAGCATATATGTTTTATGGAGAAATATGAAGAAAATACCCATTTATGTGGATGTTGCCCCTGTACCTGCATGTTAATCAAAACTCTGATGATGATGATGATGATGATGATGATGATGATGATGATGATGATGATGAAATTATCCCTATTACTTTGCCTTATGTGGGTCTATGTCTGACAGTTTTATCATTTTCTCTTAACACAGACGAGGAGAAGATGGCCCACTATGCCCAGGAAGAGAGACATATTAGAGAAGAAAATTTGCGTCTGCAGAGAAAGTTACAGATGGAAATGGAAAGACGGGAAAATTTGTGTCGACATCTTTCTGAGAGCGAATCTAGTCTGGAAATGGATGATGAAAGGTAAGTGAATAATCAGTAGACCCATTTATGCCAAATAGACATTTCTTTCTCATGATTTGGGTCTGTTCCAGTTTAACTTAAACAAATGTTTCATTTAAGAAATGAATGAATTTTGTAACAGTCATTAACCCATTGCATGCGGAAAACCCCTAAAGGAGTACATTGGCAAACAGTGCAGGCCCAGATCAGACGCCGCATTCTGCGGCGTCTGATCAGGGTCTGCACTATTTGCTAACAGAATTTTCCGTCAAAAATAGAATAAAAGGAAAAAACAGGCCTGACATCCCTTATATGGAAAATGGACTTGTCCAACATACAGCATTGGAAGAGTCCACTAGCATACAATGGGTAAATGTATGAATACTATCAGGTCATGAGCAAAGTAAGGGAACTCTGAAGGAGTTCGCTTTAACTTTGCTCGTGACCTGATGTTTGACAATAACCCTTTTTGTGTCAAATGGAATCATCCTCCTTATATATAGCAGGAGTCCACTTCGAAATTTATGGGTGACAGGTTGTGTTTTCTTCAAAATTTATTTGCAAAATGGCTGAACTTTTTGCAAACAGTGTAGGCCTTGTTCAGACGCCGCATTTTGCGCTGTCAGATCTGGACCTGCACTGTTTGCCACGGTACCTGTTTTGGGGTTTCCGGTACAAAATGGGTTAAATAAATTACCTATTTAACCTGTATTTATGTTATTATACCCCCGGCATACGAAGTATGTCAGGGGGTATATAGTTTTCGTCTTTCCGTCCGTTCGTTGGTTCGTTCGTATGTTCGTTTGTACGTTCGTTCGGTCGTTCGTCAACCTTTACGTCAAAGTTTTGCGTTAAACCTTTTTGATTGCTCATATCTCTGTAACCACAGGTTGGATTCTCTTCATATTTGGTACAGGATATCTCTATAGCATTACCTTTCATATGGAATATCTAAGCACCTGGGTCAAGCCCCTGGGTGGGTTGTCTGTCTGTCCGTCTGTCTGTTCATCTACTTTTACGTCAAAGTTTTGTGTTAAACCTTTTTCATTGCTGATATCTCTGTAACCACATATTAGATTCCCTTCATGTTTGTTACAGGATATCTCTATAGCATTACCTTTTATTATACCCCCGGCATACGAAGTATGTCAGGGGGTATATAGTTTTCGTCTTTCCGTCCGTTCATCCGTTCGTTGGTTCGTTCGTATGTTCGTTCGTACGTTCGTTCGGTCGTTCGTCAACCTTTACGTCAAAGTTTTGCGTTAAACCTTTTTGATTGCTCATATCTCTGTAACCACAGGTTGGATTCTCTTCATATTTGGTACAGGATATCTCTATAGCATTACCTTTCATATGGAATATCTAAGCACCTGGGTCAAGCCCCTGGGTGGGTTGTCTGTCTGTCCGTCTGTCTGTTCATCTACTTTTACGTCAAAGTTTTGTGGTAAACCTTTTTCATTGCTGATATCTCTGTAACCACATATTAGATTCCCTTCATGTTTGTTACAGGATATCTCTATAGCATTACCTTTTATTATACCCCCGGCATACGAAGTATGTCAGGGGGTATATAGTTTTCGTCTTTCCGTCCGTTCATCCGTTCGTTGGTTCGTTCGTATGTTCGTTCGTACGTTCGTTCGGTCGTTCGTCAACCTTTACGTCAAAGTTTTGCGTTAAACCTTTTTGATTGCTCATATCTCTGTAACCACAGGTTGGATTCTCTTCATATTTGGTACAGGATATCTCTATAGCATTACCTTTCGTATGGAATATCTAAGCACCTGGGTCAAGCCCCTGGGTGGGTTGTCTGTCTGTCCGTCTGTCTGTTCATCTACTTTTACGTCAAAGTTTTGTGTTAAACCTTTTTCATTGCTGATATCTCTGTAACCACATATTAGATTCCCTTCATGTTTGTTACAGGATATCTCTATAGCATTACCTTTTATATGGAATATCTATGCCCCTGGGTCAAGCCCCTGGGTGGGCTGTCTGTCTGTCTGTTCATCTAATTTTACGTCAAAGTTTTGTGTTAAACCTTTTTCATTGCTGATATCTCTGTAACCTCATGTTAGATTCTCTTCATGTTTGGTAAAGGATATCTCTATAGCATTACCTTTCATATGGAATATCTAAGCCTCAGGGTCAAGCCCCTGGTAGGGCTGTCTGTCTGTCTGTTCATCTACTTTTACGTCAAAGTTTTGTGTTAAACCTTTTTCATGGCTGATATCCCTGTAACCACATGTTAGATTCTCTTCATTTTTGATAAATGATTTCATGATGCATGTCCCTTCACCCACCCATGGTGACCTTGACCTCAAGGTCACGGACTTAGAAATTTTTGCATTTGGTTAAAGTTTTATGTCAAAGTTTATAGATGCCTGTATGTTCTATTTGATGCACTCACTCCCTTGGTCCATTTAGAAATTTTATGTTTGGTTTAGCTTTTACAAGCACATTTATAGATTCTTATAGCTTCTTGACTTCATTCATATCACATACAAGCTCGAAAGATATATCAGAGTGTGACGCTGGCCGGGGGTATACGTGACCCACTGGTCACTTTCTCTAGTTTTACATCCATTAAGTGACAAAAAATTGAGGGCTGAAATTAAGACACAAAAACAATTGCATGCAGTTTTCCCATTACCAGCATAACAGCTTCATTTATGTCATAATGCATAATGTCATCGTCATGCAATCATAATGGTGAGAACCATGGTTTATTTTTGACGTCACTTAATGACCATGTGATGTGGTATGAGTCAGGGTATTCACTGGGGTATGTACAAAATTGGGTGCCAATATACAGTCGAACTTCAATGGCTCGAACACCTTTCGGACCTTGATAATCTGTTCGAGACAGGGATAGTTCGAGCCATTGAGGCCTACTACCAGGAGGTATACAATATACTTTTTGATATTTTTTCGATGTTCTATAATGAAAATGTATGCTGTGTGTACTTATTAGAATCGCCTCAACGAGGCGATTCTAATGAGTACACACAGCCTACATTTGCAAGATAAAGGACAAAAATCTCCTAAATTATCTCCCACTATTTCTTATATAGAGGATTTCTGTAGGGGCTCAAGAACGGGTTCGACTCAGCCATGGTAAACGAGCCATCGGTGTCAGAGCCATCGAAGTTTTACTGTATTGTTTGTTTGTTTGTTTGATTTGAGGTTTAACGTCCCCGTCAACACTGTATAGGTCATTTTGGAGACGTTGCTTCCAATTTTGTGGGACTTTTACCTGACATTGAGATGAAATGACATCTCAAGACCTGTCACCCAATGAAACCAATAGGGTTTTTAAACATGGACGGACCGACATACACCGTTTTGCCTGGGCAGGCATAGATCCGCTAAGCAGTTAACCAGTACTTGTGCGCGGGTCGGTTTCTGCTCTGCGTGGAAGCATCATGCAGCCCATCTATTTCTTCAAGCCCCGATGGGCGGGGGCCGTCTACTGTATTGAGTGTTTCTGTAAATTGCCTGAGAATGTAAATGTAATTGTGTATTTCCTACCTGTATGGTACTACTCAAACTAATTCCTTGAATACTGTAGAAGCTGCAGATACATAAATCCTACGATGGAAAGTAGGTTCACATCAGGCATATAACTCTACAACACTACTAAGTACTGCAATAGGTGGGTTGGGGGATGTTGCCCGTATTTTGGTTCAGGACCATTTATCCTCTGGTTTCAAATTCTTATAATTTGACAAAATCCCAAGAATTTGATGCCATCACTTTAAATTATAACAAATGCTTTTACTCATACTTTTAACCCTTCTCTTGCTGTTCACAACAACCCCTATCTTTGTAAACAGTGTAGATCCAGATCAGATGGCTTCTGAAGAAGCCATCTGATCAGGATCTACACTGTTTTGGCATTCAGTTTATGAATTTGTAGCAATAAATTACATCAAGAAATTTGATTGGTTGATAGAAAGAAATGGGTGTGGCTTAAATGAATATTCAGCATGATAAGGGTTAATGTTTATGGACAGATAAAGCTAGGTTGCACTATCCATCATCAAGAACAGTGGAAAGTGACATCATATACATTATAAAATGACAGCTTTTCACATCACACTTTTCCGAAAAGATGTTGGATTGTCACAGGTTAATTGGGCCCCGTCAAGCGATTTTGGTACTTATTGCCTATGCGAGCAGCGAAGGTTCAGGCGAGCCTGCGCATCCGCGCAGTCTCACCAGAACCTTCACTGCTCGCTCATACAAGCAGTGTTTCAAGAGGAACCTTCAGACAGAAAGCCATATCCCTGGCCCCTCTGAATGGCTGGGCATGCGCAGTTAAAATTTGTCATGACGGAATGCTCAAGGACACAAATTCGCTTGCCGGGGCTCAGTTCATGTTTTTCTCCATTGACTATACAGATATGCTGTGTAAGAATAAGCTATCACTTATATTTTAGACATTTTAATGAGATGACAAAACAGCATGATTTGAGTGGTGGTAGTACGTCATCCAGTCAAGGTCCCAGCGGTTCTCAAGGTCTTATCCGACCTCGTACAGTATCCAGTCCAATTCCATATGTTTCTCCCAACTCTTCTAGACCACTCTCACCAGGTAAGTTAACCCTTGTCCTGCAGAATATTTAAATATGTCACACCCACTACTGATTATCAGCCAATCAGATTACTTGATGCAAATTATTGCAACAAATTCATAATCTGGATGGCAAACAATGAAGATCCTGATCAGATGGCTTCTTCAGAAGCCATCTGATCTGGATCTACATTGTTTCAAAGATAAGGCATATCCGGGCTCAGCAGGACAAGGGTTAATAGACTGACTGAGAAAAAAATCAGTATTCTCAATCACCATAATTATTTTCCATATGTATTCACACAGACAGGCCTAAGCAAACAGTGTAGACCCAGATGAGACGTCGCATAATGAGGCATCTCATCTTGGTCTATTCTGTTTGCCACAGATCCAGCTGTATTTAGACACAATATCTGGTAATAAATTATAGTTGTTGAGATTTTAGAACAAGTATGGTAATGCATGGAGGTATCCAAACACTTAGGGTAAAGAGGGTATGCTGTGATGATATGAGCCACATAATGAGAAAACTGTTTTTATCGAGCGTGAACCACAAAGGTACAGACAGACTGCATATACAGTAAAATTCCTATATTAAGACCACCTTTGGGACTATTCATAAGTGGCCTTTAAGACCACTTTTGAACAGTCCCAAAGGTGGTCTTTGACCAGAGGACACTGTATGCAGAAAACACAAAGAAAGGATAACTGCAACAAACTAAATAAGCTTTTTAAAGCAAAATTAGTCTTAATTTTAGGTGGTCTTAACAGCGGAATTTCACTGTACATGTATAGGTTTCTGGAGGTATTACCCCTGGGTATATAAATAAGCCAGTTCATGGGATAATGGTCATTATCACATAGGCGACTATAAAAGGCCCAGGCAGGTCTGTGCATACATGCTGTCTCACCTGAGTCTTTAAGTCTTTAAGTAGTGGATTTGTTTGTTTGTTTTGGAGTTTAACGGCCCAGTCAACACTATTTTAGGTCATTTTTGAGCCTGTCAGTTTACCTATCCACACTTTTCCTAGGCAAGCTTATACTTAAGCGGTTAACCAGTACAGTGCACATTCTATCTCCAGAAACTGACAGCTGCCCTTCTTGAATCAGCGGACGGGAGAGAATGATGGTAAAAAAGATTCCATGATCAATCTACACGAAAGAATGTTGCCTACCCCGGCAAGTATCGAACATGCGTCCTCCTGAACCCCAGTCAGATGTGCATCCCAATGAGCCACCGAGGCGGGCCTTTAAGCTTTTAGGTAGTGGAGACGTGGGGTAAGCGTCATACAAATGATGCATCTAGCTCTATTAGTTTTGGGGTAGGCTCAGCTGAATCATGTCATCTCTTCTCATCCTCAGCAATATGAGTGTTGATATTGAGAGTGTTGATTGTATAATCAAGAGTTTTTACATGTCATAAGGGTCATTTGTGGATCCTGTCACATCCACAGAACATTAAATGGAGACACTGAATTGATACATGGACAAGCAGGCTGATTTCTGTCTTAAATAGTTGCCAGTGCCAGGTTGCACGTTTTTGCACATTCAGAAATTTCTGTTTAAGCCAGTTGACATGCAGGGTCCACAGACCAGGGACTAGCTGTTAAAATAAACAACTTTGTTAGTTAATAAATCCTTAAAACTTTGATAGTTTAATACGACAAATATACTAATATTTTTGCTGAAAAAATCTGACATTTTGTCGGCAAAAGTACCAGAATTGTACCCGCTAGAACAGTTAACTATTTTATCCTTAACAAGCTCTTTAAGCTAACATTGCTTTGACCAACTGGGTCCACTTGTTCAAAACTTATGTCAAAACAAATGAAAACAAATCTTACATGAGTGTGAGAGTGGGTAGAAAAATCTGTCCCTTGCGATCACAGTCGGCTCGACTTAACCAGCCTCTTCAAAGTGACCCTTGGGACATATTTCTATGCATCCCTTGGACCCATGTAAGTTTCTTATATTCTCATGAAGTTGCATATTCATTCTCATTTTCAGCTGGTGGAATGCATGTGTTTAGTCCTCCAAGTCCAATGAGGCACAAGTCTGGGTCAGAGGCAGGTACAAGCATGGGCATGTCTAGGTCAGCATTCCATCCCCCGGGGTACGGGACCTCCCCACCAGTACACAGTCACATGGCACAACACAGCATGCCACAGGTAAACCTCAGTTTGGCACCTCACCCTTCAAAGTGTTAACCATGAAAAACAGTTGACATTTTTTGTATTTTTTTTTTTCATCATAAATAAGGATTGACATTTCATGTGAATCATCTGCCCAGCAGATGATTCACATGAAATGTCAAGCCTTATTTTCTCTGAAAATTAAATTTAAAAGTCATCTGTTCTAGAATTTTCAATAGTGCTTTAAGGCTTTAATGTCAGAAAACATTGTTTTTGTTCACATGTATACATTTCAGAGAAAGCAGTTTTCATTTAATTATTATAATGGTAGAGTTTTACTGCAACTCAGTCGGATGTGCATCTGACTGTTAATCAGGAGGTCGTGGGTCGAAACCTGCCCTGTTGGCAACAGTCTTTTGTGGAGATTGATCATGAAAAGATAAAAGATAAGGTAAAAGATAAAGAAGCTTTATTTAACGTCGCATATTCGAAACAAATAACACAAGCTCTGTAGAGCTTTTATTGCGACAAACAAAGTATCCTCTAACAAATACTTACCTGCCTTCATTTAACTTCCTAGGACTACCCCTGATAATGCGAGCGTCAGCCAAGGGAGCTCCTAGTACCATTTTTCACGCCTTTGGTATGGCGCGGCCAGGGATCGAACCCGCGACCTCCCATTCCCGAAGCGGACGCTCTACCACCGAGCTATCGGGGCCGGTCAAAATCTTTTCTAGTCATGCTCTCCCTTCTGTTGGTTCAAGAACAACATGTGTACGTTTCTGGTGAAAGCATATACACTGCATTGGTTAACTGCTTATGTATTCGCCAGGAAAAGCGGTTAGGTAAATTAACAGGCTCAGTTTGACCTTAATAGTGTTGTTTGGGCTGTTAAAAACTCCAAACAAACAAAGAAAAACTTGTAAAATTGTAAGAATTCATGTTTTCCAAACCCTAGAACCTCTGTGTCTTGAAGTCAAATATCTTGTAATATGTGAAGAGGAGGTCATGGTTATAGGCTAAATGTTTATGGTTTATATAGGGGATGTTACACCCTATACAAGAGGCACATTTCATAACTATATGATTAACAGAATCTTAAACTCGTGGTCCTTTCTTACGAAGTTTATTCTGATTCATTCACCATATTTGCATTATTTGCTGGCCCCCAGCTTGCACATTGTCAATATTGGAAAAACAGGTAACCAGACACCCCTGACCTTTCAAGGTCAGGGGGGTCTGGTCACCTGTTTTTCCAACACTGATAACCTTCAGACTAGGAACCAGCAGATAATGCAAACAAGGTGAATAATAACAATTTCAGATCAGATTTATTTGCTGAAGAAATTCAGGAGAATTGCAATAGAAAAAAGATAAAGAGATAGGGCTGTCATGGGTGGCATAATGATGTTAAATGCCAATAACAATGTTATTACATGTGTGGTCAATGATTTTTGTGACATGTTGTTTTCCACCATATAACAGCAGTTATATCAGGAAAATATAAACTTGAAGATACAGCAGAAGCATGCAAGTTACCTCATCCTGTACTGGTCCTGAGTCTTATAAAACCTCCATGATGCTCAGCTCATTTGTGTGTAAAATTTGTCCTGCTCAAAAATATTAACCCTTGTCCAGCCGAACCCCAACCCCCACCCCCACCTTTACAAACAGTGTAGATCCAGATCAGATGGCTTCTTCAGAAGCCATCTGATCTGGATCTACACTGTTTGTTAAACAGTTTTCAATGAATACATTACATGTATATCTAGTTATCTGATTAGTCAATAGTCAGAAAGGGGAGTGATAAAATTAATTTATTCAACAGGACATGGGTTAAACTTCTGACAGTTGTGCGCAGGAAATATAATTCTCTGTCAACAGGAACAAGTCCCTGAAATGAAACCCCCTAAACCCCACTTTCTATAGAGAAAACTGGGGTTTACGGGGCTAAACATTATTTTTTTTTTATTATTTCTGTCCCAAGACATAGGCTGTAGGTACTTGTTAGAACCACCTCAATGAGGTGATTCTAATGAGCACCCACAATCTGTGTTAAGCTTTGTGGTATAAATAAGAAAAAATATCACAGATTTTCTTTAGAAAAGTAGTGTTTTTGGAGCTGTGAAAACATGCTTTATGTTGCACAGGTGTGTTTTCTTAACCCTTATCTGGCTGTTCATGACAACCCCTGAAGAAGCCATCTGATCAGGATCTACACTGTTTGGCATTCAGTTTATGAATGTGTAGCAATACATTACATCAAGTTATTTGATTGGTTGAAAGACAGAAATGGGTGTGGCTTAAATGAATATTCAGCAAGATAAGGGTTAATAAAAACAGCATTAGTGGTTAGTGGTTTAATATTTATGCACTTGCTCAATTGAGCTTATCTTGAAAAAAAGTAGTTGGTCTTGAAAAAAGTTTTACAACCTTGGGGTCCAACTATTCATCTCTTCTACCTCTACCTCAGTTTCTTAAGTGGACTCTTCCATCATTAAATGGATACTACGGCAATCTTCATTGCTTGCCAGCCTATTATAATTACATCACAACCTCAGTATAACACTTCGTTTTAACAAAGTTTTGGATACAACAAAATTTCATGATGAATCCCAAAAATGTATATATTATATAGAAAAATGACCATAAATGGTCATTTTTCTATATAATCTATACATTTTTGTTTGAATATTACATGGTTGTTTAACTAACAAGGTTTCTGCTTTGGACTCCATTAACAATGTTATAATGGGAGTTGTGGTGTATTCACTAAACCACCTACATATTTAATAGAATGGACATGTCTAAATTTAAAGATAGAAGCTCTCAGGTTAACCACATGAATCCTTTACAGAAAACACCCACAAAAATTAACTACCACTTTAAAATATTGTCTTTGATGAGGTGAACATTTTGGTACAAATTTTATGAAAATCGGTTGAGCGGTTTTGAAATTATGACCTTTTGAACATTTTACAATTGCTGTCTATGAGGGCCGCCATTTTGGTAATCTAGTCACATGACCAAAATAGAAAAATAATAATTTACAGCATTGTTTTCAGATTTTGTGCTTAAAAACAGTAAATTATCATCGCATTGAACAAATGGAATGCATTTTGAACTATTTATTGCTGTTTTATTACACGCTGTAATTCAAAGTTTTCCAATTGTGAGTTTATGACATCATTTACTCACAGCCTCGTTCTGGACTAACAAAACCAGAATTTGTGAAATGTTCAAAAGGTCGAAACTTCTAAACCACTCAGTCAATTTTCATAAAACTTGTACCAAAATGTTTGTCTCCTCAAAACCTTTTTTCTGAAGTGAAAGTTAATTTTTGTGGTTGTTTTCCTTTAACCTTTACTACTCTCTAGGCTAATTCAGCAGACAATAAATTGTTGATATTTTTCTTATTTTTTTTCCCCAGAAAACAGGACTTGACATCATATGCAACTTGTCTCCATAGAAGACAATTTGCATGAGATGTCAAATCCTATTTTCTGGGAAAATTAGGAAAATATTTCAAAATGTTGTCTACTGTGTGCCTGGATTAACATGTTTGATTGAACTATCAAATATCAAAAACAGAATATACAAGCAAAGTCTAAATTCTGTTTTAATTTTCACTCTAATTGTGTGATTAAAAAGTGCCAGTTGAATGCCAGTCAGTTCAGAGTCTGATAAGGCAATCTAATGAGGATCGATGCTGTCTTCCAAGGTATGTTTTACTGCATGGGGTTATTAAAGCCTCGATAGCGCAGTGGTTAGCACGTTCGACTTATGATCGAGAGGTTGTGTGTTCGAATCCGGCCACCGGTATCGTGGTGTGTCCTTGGGCAAGACACGAAATGACACTGCCCCACTCCACTCAGGTGTAAATGGAAAGCAGTGGTGTAAAAGCCACTGCCTCTCTCTCGCACGTGCGTGAAAATACCTGGAATGAGTGTTCGAGAGCGATTCTATAAGCTTGAAGTTTACATCCCAATCGAACTAAAATAAATTAGTATAAACTATAGAAAGGGGAAAAAGTTTCTTTCACAAATACACCCTGTTTCAGTAGAAGTCAGCTTTTACCCCTGTCCTGCTGAAGCAGGTTATGTTCTACATTTGCAAAGAGTGTAAACCCAGATCAGATGGCGTCTGAAGAAACCACTTGATCTAGATCTTCTCTGTTTGTCAATCAGTTGGCAAATTATATAGGAATACCATGCAGTAATTTGATTGGTTGATAGTCAAAAAATGGGTGTGACAAAATTAATTTGTTCAGCAGAACAAGGTTTATAGGTATTTTTAAAGCAAACATCTAGTCACCAAAGTTCTCTCGCTTGGTGCACAAGTCAGTATGTCAGGGCCAAATTGTTCAAAGCATCATTAGCTTAACGAGCTCATTAGTGGTCATATTGTTAGCAAGTAATTAGCAATTAGCAAGTATAACATCTAATATAGTGTTATTTTTGCTGAAAAATTGTGAGCAGCTTTTAGCTGCTCACATTTTTTTCGGCAAAAATTATGTATACTTGCCATATTAAATGATCAAAATTTTAACGATATGTTAATTAAAGATGTCGTTAGTTTTAAACAACTGGCCCCAGATGTTTTTATTCTCCTTTTTCATATATTTTTTGATTGTTTTTAGAAACAAAGACGTTCCTCCGGGGATAAGTTTGTGAGACCCAGTAGCTATCCCGGTCCAGAGAAACAAGAAAAAACCTGAGAGTTGGCGAGAGGAAACATCATAGCTTCATATGCTTTCCTTGTGTTTGACTCCGTGTTGGTGCTACATCCAGACTTGCTCTCGGCCAGAGAACACTCGCAGGATAAATTTTGACATACTTGAATTAATATGTGATTCGGTCAAAGTAGTTCCAAGTTTTATCCATATTTCGAGATGTGTACTTCTACAGCAAAAATGTGTTAAATTGTGCAGTGGAATTATAAAGATTCTGTTGCATGCCAAATTATTTAGAGTACTCCTTAAACACCATGTAGAATTATTCTAAGTTTACAAAGCACTAAGGTTTAAAAAAGGCAAATGGTAAGGAAACGGGTCTTCAGAATTCATCAAAAAGTATGCTTAGTCACACATTTTGCTGCAGATAAGGAGTGGTAAGAAAAATAATCTTAGGATAATTTTCTACATTTACAGATAACCCTCTTTATCCCTTTATATACTAGTGGACTCTTCCATTGCTATATGTTGGACAAGTCCATTTGTCATATAAAATTCTTTGAGCAAATAGTGCAGGCCCTGATCAGACGTCACATTCTGCTGCATCTGATCTGGGCATGCCATCACGTGAACAAGTCCGTGAAATAAAGACCCCCCTAAACCCCACTTTATATAGAGAAAACTGGGGTTTACGGGGGTAAACATTATTTTCCTTATTTCTGCTCCATGACATAGGTTGTGGGTACTCGTTAGAACCGCCTCAATGAGGCGGTTCTAACGAGCACCCAAAACCTATGTTTGGAGTATAAATAAGAAAAATATAACAAATTTTCATCAGAAAAATTACCTTTTTGGCATTTTGTAAAATTCACTATATCACACGGATGTGTTATCGTAATGCACTGTTTTCTAAGGTACCCCTTTAAGGGTTTCCCGCATGCAATGGGTCAAAGAGACATTTGATAAAACAACAAAACAGGTTACAAGGACATTTTCAATGGAATCAATCCGTAGCTCAAGGTTGGAGCTGTTTATGAAGATATTTAAGAATATTGAATTGTTAGTCTAAAAAAAAAAAAATAAGGAAAAACAAATGCTGTTGATATTTGTTAGAATCGCCTCGGAGAGGCATTTGTTTCTTGAAATAATTGAGGGGGAAAGGCCCTTTGTCATTCATAATCCTACTCCATATGAAGATTCTTTGTAGCAACAAATTCTTTTTAACACTAAAGTGCTAGGGAACAAATACTGTCATTATAACGAGTGTACTCTGTATTTTTTAAAATGTATGTTGTGGGTACTTGTCAGAACTATGGTGATTTGAACAAGTATCCATAATGTTTATTGGATAAATAAGAAAAAATATCCTCTTTACACCTTTGTCGGAACTTTGTATCCACAGTTCATTTATTTATTATGATGCATTTGTCTAAAAATGATTTTGCATATCAGGATAAGTGATAACTGAAAACCAAGTATTAAACCAGAGTTGTAGATTTAAGTCTTTAGTATTTGTTTCTGTCAGTTCTATTTTTCAAAATGAGTTGTATTTTTAGTGGGCTTTAGTGTTCTGTGTTAAGGGGAATGGGAACACCTGGCAGATTTTTCTGCCATTTTTCAAATGGAGACAACTTTTGAGACTTTGTGTTTGCTTTTCTAAAAGCCCTGTCCCACTGAAAAAGCAGTCTACTCTTAAAGGAAAGAATTTGCTCCTCAGGAGCAAATTCTCTCCTTTAAAAGTTGACTCCTATTGACGTGGGAGGCAAAAATACTTTTGCAGGAGTTGCCTCCCCTGACATTGTTCTCATTCCCCTTAAAGACTCACTTCAGGGCCCAGTAGTTCAAAGCGTTGTTAGCTAAATGGGCTTGATAATGATCAAACTGTTAACTGTTCTATTAAGTACAAAACCTAATGCTTGTATATTTGATGGAAAAAGTGAGTAGCTTTTGCATTTGCCAAAGCTACAATGCAAAAGCTACTCACATTTTTCAAGCAAAATTATTAGTATTTTTACCATATTCAATGACCAATCCAATTTTAACTTTCATATGCATATTTTCAGTTTTTTGAGATGTGAAAAATATCTTATGTTACGAGGACTGTTCAAATATGAATGCAACTAAGCACATAAAAATGATTCCGTGATAGATTTTGATGAAAAATTTATTTTGTCCCCTCAAAGTATTCCCCTTTAACAGATATACAAACTTTCAGTCTTCTGATCCAATCATTGAATGCATTTTGGTAGTCTTTTCGAGGTATACTATGAAGGCACTAGAATATTGCAGAACACGGGGCAAGGTCAGGGGAATACGGGGGGGGGGGGGGGGGGGGGGGGGGGGGAGTTCAACAACCTTATTCTGCTTCAGATAGTCTTGCACAATGAACACCTTGTGCGATGACGCATTGTCATGTAGCAATCCGACATTGGCAAAACCAGTTGCGGGTCTTCGTTCTTTGAAATATTTCTTCAATTTTCGAAGAATTTTATTCTTGTAAAACTTCACATTTACAGATTTTCCTTTAGGCACAGCAACCTGAATAGGAGGGCCCTGATTTGAAAAGAATATGGCATACATTACCTTCTTGAAGCTCATGGTCCGCTTTTGCAATACTTTGTTGCCCATATTTTGTTCTGAATCTTTCGTTTTGGCTAAAAAAAGTGAACCCATGTCTCGTCACCTGTGATGACATTAGCGAAAGACCGTGCATTGTAATTTGGAAACTTTTTAAGCAACTTCTTGGCGCACTGAACGGGTGTCTTTTTCTGCTCATCTGTCAACAGATGGGGAATCCATCTAGCACAGATCTTTCTCATTTTCAAATCCCATTTCAAAATTGTATGAGCTGCTCCTACTGAGATGCCAACCATACCAGCTATTTGCCTAGTGGTGTATCTTGCATCGGTAGCAACTATTTCTTTCACTCTAGCAACCATCTTGGCAGATGTTGCTCTTTTCGGCCGACGATCATGTGGTACATCTTCTGTTGAGCCAAGCCCACAGCTGAATTTCTTACACCAACGAAAAACTGTCGGAAAAGACATTTCATTATGCCCATAAACCGAACACATTTCATCAAAAATGTCTTTGCACCGTATACCAAGAATACAACGATTCTTAATATAGGACCGTATTTCAACGGCATACTCTGACCTTCTTCCAACCATGTTTTGTATTAGTATACAAGAGTAGACAGTGTTTATCGAACGATATACATGGCTAAAGTGGACGGATTTTATCAGGTTTGGTATCAATGTATACGTTAAATGTTTTTCTACGCTATGATATTTATTTCCAGGTGATTTTCGCATCAGTGCATGAGAAAACGTTCTACTTGCATTCATATTTGAACAGTCCTCGTATATGTTTGTGTTATTTAAATGCACCTGCACAGCTACAGTTTGATCAGATGGTCCCCGCCCATTGGGGCTTGAAGAAATAGATGGGCTGTATGATGCTTCCACGCAGAGCTGAAACCGACCGCACACAAGTAGGGGTAAACCCCTTAGAGGATCTAAGCCTGCCCAGGCAGAGTGGTGCGAGTCGGAACAATCATGCTTATAAATCCTATTGGCTTAATTTGGAGGCAGGGCTTGAGATGTCATTTCATCTCAAGGTCGGTTAAAAGTCCCACAAAATTGGAAGCAATGTCTCCAAAATAACCTGTACAGTGTTGACAGGGACATTAAACCTCGAATCAAACAAACAAACAGTTTGATCAGAGTCTGTTCTGTGTGCATCAGCCTTTTATGGCTTCTCTATTGAAAGAGCAATGAGGGAAGACTCATGCCAGGCTATCCTGATATGCAGGCTGATCAGAGTCGTTGCTGGTTGCACAGGTTATTTTGTAGGTTTTGCCGTGCCTGAGCTCTTCTTGTAAACATTATAAAACTCAAAGTCCAGGGCACTGATGCAGTAAACCTCATTAGCTTAAGGGACTCATTTGTAACCAAAACATTGAAGCGTTCCAGAAAGTTCAGTTACTCATACACAGATGTTTTTGCTGCTTACAAAAAATGTGAATAGCTGGTTCATTTGCAAAGCTACTGACATTTTTTTCAGCAAAATATTAGCATATATACCATATTAAATGATCCAAGTTTTAACAATAGGTTAACTAACAGCATCATTAGTTTTGAACAACTGACCAAGTCTATCATAAAAATGGGTAAATCTGACATAATATCAAACATCGTATCTCTGAATTGTACCATTTTATATCATGACTGTTTTGATGTCAAAAGTTTTGGCTGCTTATGTGAACTGATAGCCTTCCAAAAGCTCTCAAGATACCATATACACATTAATCTCTCTTTATAACACTGTTCATTAGCACATGGTTTTGGATGTAAATGGTATGAGATGGAGTCCAAAATGTATAGATTATATGGAAATGGTCATTTTTCTATATATTCCATATGTTTTTATTTTCAAGCAGAATTAATAAACATCCTGGATTAGTATGATTCTCTAATGCATCACGTGAACAAGTCAGTGAAATGACTACCCCCCTAAACCCCACTTTATATAGAGAACACTGGGGTTTAAGGGGGTAAACATTATTTTCCTTATTTCTGCACCAAGGCACAGGTTGTGGGTACTTGTTAGAACCACCTCATTTCAATGAGGTAGTTCTAACGAGCATCCACAACCTATGTTTGCAGTGAATATAAGTGAAATAGCACAGATATTCTTCAAAAAAGTAGTCATTTTGGAGATGTGAAAAAAATGCACTATGTCACACGGGTGTGTTAGCGTAATGAGTTCCAGTTTTCTGTTTTACTGGTTTCATCCCTTTTTCCCTTATTCTCCCACATCTTATCTGTCCTCTTCTGTCCTATTCCTTCTCTTCCTTTTCTCCCTTTAATCTGAGAGACAACAAAAAATGGCACTTAAGCCAGTTAAAGTCGGGACTTGCATATATTATGACCAATCTTACTGGATCTCCAGCACTTATTGTCTAATTATAGGTGCTTTCCAGGATGTGTGATTGTTTTGCTTTTTTATGTAAAATTGAATGTTATTTGTTATTTCATTGTTAAATGGGAATAGAACAACCTTCAGGGGAGGCAACTCTTTAAATAAAAAAAATCTTTATTTTTTGTCTCTCCTGTCAATAGGGGTCTACTCTTGAAGGAAAGAATTTGCTCCAAAGGAAAAAATTCTTTCCTTCAAGAGTAGACCCCTTTGTTTGAAGGAGTCAGTTAACAGGAGAGGGACCAGGAAGTCCCAAAAGTTGTCTCCCTTGAAAATATGGCGGAAAGTGGTTGAGGTGTGTCTATTCCCCATAATTTGTTAATCTTGTTTTCACCATATGTGCAGTAAACAATACCATCAATATCTTGTGATGTTTTCGTTGTATTTCATTTGTTACATTATTACACATTATTTCACAGTAGAGTGCTGAATATTCAGCTTAGCTTCTGAGGAGAAGGAATAACGGAATATTTGATTTCTTAACCCATTCTGTACGGAAACCTCAAAACGGGTACCCTGGCAAACAGTTGCCCAGATCAGATGCCGCAGAATACGGCGTCTGATCAAGGCCTACACTATTTGCAAAAAGTTCAGCTATTTTCCAAATAGATTTTAAAGAAAACACAACCTGTCACCCCTTAATTTTGAAATGGACTCCTGCCATATATAAGGAGGAAGATTCCATTTGCTACAAAAAGGGTTAATCAGAACATATGTCGTAGGTATTTGTTAGAACATACTGTATTTACTATTTACCCTACATGTTCGGACGGCCCCCGTCCATCGGGGCTTGAAAAAATATATGGGCTGTGTTACCCGGGCCTAATAAAAGAAGGAGAGAAATCAATAAAAACGAAACTCGATTTAAACGACTGTTTCTTCTTATTGAGACAACAATGGCGACTGAAGTGTGCATCCAAAACGGTGCTATTCATATAGCTAGCGTGCTAAAAATTTTGGGCCCCCTTCCAAAGTCAACTCGCCCCAAGTCAACTCGTCCCAAAAGTCCATTCGCCACACTCTCCCCCACTAAAATTGATGGCGCCCCGACATCAAATTAAAAAAACTTACATATTAAACAGAGCCAAATCAATTTAGGTTTAGTTCCCAACATATAACATGGAAAATAAATTATTTTTCCCAACTGCGAGACACCTAAGGTATGGCCATTACCCAAGGCTCCTTGTATGATACAGATACCACAGCGGATTTCCACCACACAAATGTGCATTTGGGAGACCACAAATCACCGCTATGACCAGTAATCTAACTCTAAAGCACCATTACCCATGCATGGTCTGTTACAGTTCACCTAAACTGTTTCAAACATTTTAGATTACCATCATAATCACATCATTTGGCTCAAATTCCACCAATTACCACAAAACAAAACAAAAAAAAAATCATTGATCAATAAAAAAAACAAATCTGGATTTCTGCAACTTAGATCCTCCCAAGTACATGCAACCCTGCATGTATGACCTGATTTGTGAAAGATGGCTCACCCATCCGATCATAAGTCAAGATTCTTGGAGCGCGACGATCTCTCGCTGGTCTGGACGGCCTCCCAGCCTCATCAGAGGATGTGCTACTTTCAGCACTGTCAGATTCCAGACTGACGCCATTATTACCTTCTGTGCTCTCCTCTGAATCCTGTTCTACATTACCTGCACTCTCTTGTGATTCTTCATCAGCATCCTCCTCTACAGGGCTCTCCGCTGGTACAAACCCAGCAGTTTCTCCCGAACTGTGTGCTCTAGGCACAAATGGGGGTGCATTCCAGTTAAGTGTGTATCCTCCCTCTGTAGATGAGGTAGACTGCCTTGCACTGATTTCTTTTGCAGATTGTCTTCAACATTTGAATCAGTCTCATCAATTTCCCGACTTGTGCGACTGAGCCTTTCATTTCTTACCTTACTACTGAGCAGTCTTTTCTGTTTCACTCGCTGAGGCCCCTCAAAGGGTAGAAAATCACACTGAAATAAGAGATTTCTGTGCAGTACTCTCTTACGGCCCTCACCATCTTCTGGAATCACTTCATACACTGGGGAATTCTCACCAATCCTCCGTGTAACTACATGTATTTTCTTCTCCCAGAACGATCTGAGCTTACCAGGCCCACCTCTTTCAGTCAAATTCCTTACTAAGACCCTATCTCCTTTCTGCAAAATAGAACTTCTGAGACTTTTGTCATAGTTTTTCTTACCTTTTGCTGCTGCCTGTTTGGCATTTTGAGGGGCTATCTCATAAGCTTCGTGCATGCCAGCCATCCAGTCTTGCACAGACTTGCTCCCCTTAGTTTCCAAACCAAATACCACATCTATTGGTAACCTGGGTGATCTACCATACAGCAGGAAAAATGGTGCATACCCAGTAGCCTCATTTCTAATGCAATTGTACGCATGTACCATTCGATTTACATGACTTTTCCAATCAGCTTTATGCTCTGTGGACAACTTACGAAGCATTGATAGAATGGTACGATTCAGGCGCTCACACTGGCCGTTTCCTGCTGGATGGTAGGGCGTGGTCCGTGAGTGAACAATCGCGCAATGCTTTTGCAAATGTGAAAATAACTCATTCTCAAACTCCCGGCCCTGATCATGGTGCAACCTTTCAGGAAAACCAAATTTAGGGATAAAATCATTGAATATTTTATCAGCAGCTGCTTTAGCTGACTTGTTCTTGGTGGGATAAGCTTGTGCAAATCTACTAAAGTGATCCACAATTACTAGCAAGTATTCAAATCCCCCTTTTGACCTCTCTAAGTGGAGATAATCGATTGAGATGAGCTCAAAGGGACTAGACGCCTTCACTGCAGCTGGTGTTGTGCCGTGTGGCGGCCGTAAAAAAGTCTCCCCGTACATCAACCATAGTGCAGTTTATATTTTACTTTTGGTCCTTTGAGATCAACGTGAATATTCTGAGAAATCAGAAATAAATTATTGGTTTAGACTCATATTCTAGACAGGTGTTTAATTATTTGTACCCCATTTTGATTTATATCAGTCTTTGAATCGACTGCCTATTCGAAATTCGCAAAATTGCAGTGTTTCCTCTGGGTTTCGTTGTCAGATCATTACAGGGTCACTGATGAGGCTTTATTAGCGGAAACTACGTAGTATGACCCATCTTCTTTCTTATGAATGTTTTCATTGCTCTTAAAGGAACTCATTTATGATTTTTAGCTCACCAGAGCCGAAGGCTCCGGGGGAGCTTATAGGATAGGCAGTTGTCCGGCGTTGTCGTCGTCGTTGTCGTCGTCTGACGTCAACACTTTCAAACATCTTCTTCTCTGAAGCCACTGGACTGATTCAGCCCAAATTTTATCTGTAGCATCCTTGGGCTGGGGGATTGAAAGTTTGTGTTTTTTATGAAAATTGGCCCATTAGTTTGGTTGCTATAGCAACTTAGAGCTCCCATAGACTTATAATGGGGAAAATTGAAAAATGGCATTAACTGCAAAGCCTTTGCAGATATTGGAACAAAACTTTCATAGAAATGTTCCTTAAGCAATCTAGTATCTACCATATGATTTTAGGCCTACTGCTCAATTTTAATGGTTGCCATGGAAACCAAAATGCAAAAAATAGAAAAAAAAAAATACTTAAAAAATCATCTCCTCAGAAACTGTATGCTCTAGGAGGCTGAGACTATATGAAAATATTCACCATATTTGCCTTTACAGGTTTTGTGTTTTTTATGAAATTTGGCCTTTTAGTTTTGTTGCTATGGCAACTTAGAGTTTCCATTGACTTATAATGGGGAAAACTGAAAAATGGCATTTACTGCCAAGTCAATGCAGATATTTTGACAAAACTTACATAAAAATGTTCCTTGAGTAAACTTCTCTCAGCCATATGCTTTAATGTCAACCTGGGGGTCCCCTAGGTTGTGCCGGGGCCATGCCCCGCCCCCTCCACTTCATAAAATGCCTTATATCTCAGAAACCTTAGAGATCCCAACCCCTAAACCATATATATTCTTGTTCCTTATGATAAGATGCATTAAGTGACACCAACCTGGGGGTCCCCCGGGATGTGCCGGGGACATGCCCTGCCCCCTCTATTTCATAAAATGCCATTTATCTCAGAAACCATTCAGATCCCCACCCCTAAACTATATATATTCTTGTTCCTTATGCTAAGATGCATTAAGTGACACCAACCTTGGGTCCCCCAGGGATGTGCCGGGGACATGCCCCACCCCCTCCACTTCATAAAATGCCATTTATCTCAGAAACCATTGAGATCTCCACCCCTAAACCATATATATTCTTGTTCCTTATGATAAGACATATTCAGTGATACCAACATTGGGGTCTCTCTTGGGTGCGCTGGGGCCATGCCCCACCCTTCCACTTCATAAATGCCATATATCTCAGAAACCATTCAGATCCCCACCCCTAAACTATATATATTCTTGTTTCTTATGATAAGACGCATTCAGTGACACCAATCTGAGGGTCCCCTAGGATGTGGCGGGGCTTATGCCCCACCCCCTCCACTTCGTAAAAGGCTGAATATCTCAGAAACCGTTCAGATCCCCACCCCTAAACCATTTAAATTCTTGTTCCTTATGATAAGACGCATTCAGTGATACCCACCTTAGGGTCTCCCTTGCCGCACGGGGGCTATGCCCGACCCCTCCACTTCATAAAAGGCCCAATATCTCAGAAACCGTTCAGATCCCCACCACTAAACCATATAAATTCTTGTTCCTTATGTTAAGATGCATTCAGTGATATCAACCTAAGGATCTCACAGGCCGCACCAGGGCTATGCCCCAACCTTCCATTTCATAAAAGGTGATGTATCTCGGAAACCCTTCAGATCCCCACCCCAAAACCATTTATATTCTTGTTTCTTATGAAAAGAGGCATTCAGTGACACCAATCTGGGGGTCCCCTAGGATGTGCCAGGGCTATGCCCCACCCCCTGCATTTAGTAAAAGCCCAATATCTCAGAAACCGTTCAGATCCCCACCCCTAAAGCATATAAATTCTTGTTTCTTATGATAAGACGCATTCAGTGATACCAATCTAAGGGTCTCCTGGGCCGCACAGGGGCTGTGCCCCACCCTTCCACTTCATAAAAGGTGATACGTCTCGGAAACCATTCAGATCCCCATCCCAAAACCATATATATTCTTGTTTCATATGATAAGACGCATTCATTGAAACCAACCTCGGGGTCCTCTGGGATGTGCCCGGGCCATGCCCAACCCCCTCCACTTCATAAAAGGCTCAATATCTCGGAAACCATTCAGAACCCCCAACCCTAAACCATATATATTCTTGTTCCTTATGATGAGACACATTCAGTGATACCAACCTAGGGGTCTCTGGGGGTGTGCTGGGGCTATGCCTCACCCTTCCACTTCATAAAATGCAATATATCTCAGAAACTGTTCAGATCCCCACCCCTAAGATATGTATATTTGTGTTCCCTATAATAAGACTCATTCACTCACATCAATGCATCTATGTGCTAGGGCAACATGCTGATGCCATGGCCCACGCCTCTACTTCATAAAAGGCCATATATCTCAGACACCATTAATATCCCAACCTCATAATCATATATATTATTGTTTCTTATGATTAGACACATTCAGTCACACAAACTTGGTGGTCCACAGGGGCCATTCCTCTCCTCATCATTTCATAAGAGGGCCTCATATCTTGGAAACTGTTCATATCTCCAACCCTAAACAATATATTTTCTTGGTCCTTATTATAAGACACATTCAGCGACAACAATCTTGGCTTTCCTAGGGTCTGCCAGGGCTATGCTCCAACCCCTTCGCAGCTTAAAAGGCCTTATATCTCAGGAACAGTACACATCCCAACCCCTAAACCATATATATTCATGTGCCTTATGATAAGATAGATTCAGTGATACCATTCAGGGCTCTGTTGGGTCCATTTCTCATCCTTCCACCTCATAAAAGGCCTAATATTTCAGATACAGAGTCCACATGGGTGCTCATTTTGAAATGGGGGTTTGTTTGGGAGACTTTATAATCAATAAATTAAAACCTGAAACCATACATGGCTGCCAGTGGGCAGTGTCCGCCTGAGTTCTGGTGAGCATTGTGGCCCATGGGCCTCTTGTTATTTATAGGTTGCAATTCTGCCTTTCTCAAGAAATTTGGCTTCTTATCCTTCAAACAAGGGCAAACCTTAGTAACAAAGTGAGAGATGTCTTTTGCCATAACGGCCAATGAAAACGGTCCCGAGCTAAAGCTATCACCCGATCTGCGCCCAAATGACCGATCTTCTGGTGAAGTTCTTCGTACACTGTATGATATAACTCTGGAGGTAGACATACCTGCATGACTGTTGTACCATCAGGTAGAGTACAAGACCTCCTAAGTACTCCATCACTCCCCAACTGGACACGATCCCAGTCTCTGATCCACACCTTCAGCTTTACAGACTCTCTCTTAAGCTGAGACTTAGATGGTTTTGCTTGCTGTTCCAACTGATGCTTTTCCTTCTGTATTAAAGGATCCTTATCTTACAAATTTCAGCTGGGTCAATGTTTCTATTGGAGTCACCTTACACAGCTCCGTTTCTGCCGACTCAACTGTTTTAAAATCAACCCATACTACCTGTTCACCGTCCGGTACTGCAGCCGCTTCCACCATGGCCATAAGTTCCTCCCTTGAGGAAGACAAAGTACAGCTCTCCATGTACTTCCTCACATTTAAAGGCATCCTAGAAAGAGTGTCCACATCAGAACTCAATTTACCTGGCTTATAATGGATCTTGAAATTGAAATCTGCCAACTCCGCAACCCAACGGTGCCTGACCGCATCCAGTTTTGCTGTGGTAGTCACATAAGTCAACGGGTTGTTGTCGGTATAAATGTCAAATGACGGAGCATAGTACAGATAGTCCCTGAAACGTTCTGTTATCGCCCATTTGAGGGCAAGAAATTCTAACTTGCCAGAGTGTAAATAGTACTTCTGCTCTGCCGGAGTCAAAGTCCGTGACCCATATGCAATGACTGCCAAATGTCCATCATCTTGAGATTGGTACAATATTGCACCGAGACCATCCTGTGACTCGTCAGTGTGGAGTACAAATGGTCTTTCAAAGTTTGGGAAAGCCATTATCTGAGAGCTGGTTAGGACATCAATTAGTTCGCACAGCACCCTCTGATGTGTATCTGTCCACTCGACTCTCTGAAGAATCTTTGGCCCTTCTTCTCAGCCTTACCTCTTTTTTCCTTTCTGGACTGGCTCTTCAGGTACCTTAAGGAGGTCATACAGGGGTTTTGCCCTTCTGCTGAAATCAGATATGTATTTCCTACAATATCCCAGTAAACCAACCAAATGTCTTACCTCTTTGACTGTAGAGGGTTTCTGCTCCTTCAGATTCTCTATGGCTTGAATATCTGCTGATTCCATACGGCAACCCCTCTCAGATATCAACTGACCTAAAAATCTCACCTCCCTTTTAAATAGATCACATTTGGATGGCTTCAATTTGACTCCCTTGTCCCTAAGCCTCCTCAGAACAGTTCTTACATCTTCTACATGCTTTTCAAAACTTTCACTAAATACCAGTACATCATCCAGATACGGGATACAGATCTCATCTCTCAGATCGGCCAAAGTCTCCTCCATAAAAGCCTGAAATGCCCCTGGTGCTCCAGACAAACCAAAAGGAATACGAATCCACTCGTATAGACCCCACGGAGTGCTGAAAGCAGTATAAGGTCTGCACTGCGGTTTCATAAAACCCTGGTGATATGCCTTACCCTGGTCTAATGTTGAAAACCAGCTCTTACCACCCAGACTATCCAACGTGTCCTGAATTCTTGCTATAGGATGGCAGCTTTCATAACTCTTCTGGTTAAGTGAACGATAGTCAATGCAAAGGCGCAACGACGAATCTTTTTTTCTAACACAGACCATTGGACTAGAGTATGGAGAGGTAGATTTCTTGATAAAACCCTTATTTATCATGTCTAAAATGTAATCTTTTACCTCTTGATACAGTGGTGGGGGAACTGATCGGTATGCATGCTTTACAGGAACATCATCTTTCAACTGTATATCAAGCTCCAAATCCGGTGCACACCCTAATTCATTTTCATCCCGTGAAAATGAAGAGCACTCATCTCGCAACATCTGCCTTATCATACGTACCTGATCTGAAGTAAAGTGTGTCTCATCAATTTTAACCTCGGGTTCCCACCCATACCCAGCATCTTCTCTATGCCTTTCAGTGTTTACCTGACCCTCACAGTCTTCTTGAATCTAAAAGACCTCAGCTTCTCTGTCTTCCATCTCTGGACAAGGAGATCTCATAGTAATCACTGACTTAACTTGAGTAACCTTAACCAACGGTACCCCTGGCCTTAAAGTAATAGAACGCCCTGTAGGTTACTGACGGGAACTGTATCATACAAGTGGAACCTCGACCAAGGTTCACCAGCAATTCACGAACTTCTAAGCCCCCATCCCACCTAGGAGTGTCTGATGGAACAAAAAGAGCAATCAGATTTCCCTTTTCCACCCCAGAATGGACGGTACATGTGATGGTTTTAGTACACCCACTGGGAATAACAATTTTCTGTTTCCCCACTTTCACTTTCCCTATATCGCCAGCCTGTTCAACCTGTAGTGCCTTGATAACCATGTCAACAGTTTTATCATCTTGACCTGGAAAAATGTACTTAACATATGTATCACTTAGAAATTCTGTAATTACATTGAAGCCAAGTATAGGTTTGTCAAGTGCAACCCTTGTTACTAGAAATGGTACAGTTACCCCTTGCTTATCAGATTTTATACTGACATTCATTTCTAACCAACCAATATGTGTCAATTCATCACCACTTGCAGATTTAATAACCAGTTCTCTCTCAAACAGTTCCTGCAATGGACGAACATGGGTTCCAAGCTTACGGTCTGCTACCCATTTCTCATCTACTAAGGAAACTTGGGCTCCTGTATCCCATAAAACCTGCTCTTCTACCTGATTCATAACAACATTGACTAAACATTTGTCCCCTACCAGTTTACATAACTTAGACTTGGTTTTTGGTGTAAGTTCAAAGACCTGACCCTTAATTGATTCTTCACTTTCTACAATTTGATGTTTACTATGTAAATATGTCTGAACAGAATTAATAGTCGTACAGATAGCTCTATGGTCATTATAATGACTTCTTTGGCACATTTTTGAACAGTACAGTACAGTCTGGCAATTCCCACAAACTTTAAGATCTTCATCAACTGTTCCACAGTTAACACACTGACTAGTAGCACACTGACTAGTAACACAATGACCAGAGGTCCAGGGCGGTTCTTCTGTGGCGATTTATTTATGTTGTTGTTTGTTACTTACTGTGTGTATCACTTGTGTCTTTTAATTTTGGATGGCCATATGGCCATTTTGTGGGAAAGTAACTGTCCTTATGGCCTTCCTTTGTTTGGGTTTCCATTATGGTCTGGTCGCTTAATGTTTGTATTTCTTTCCCTTTGGTGTCTTTGGTGGGTGGAGTAAGTTAATTGTATCGATTCCTGATCTTTGTTTTACTTCTACTTTGGTGTTTCGATCACTGGGCCCCCTGATTCCCTGCCAGTGATCTCTCGTCGTTTCCCGGACCCTGGTTTCCTGGACATCGGTACATAAAATGGCCTGTGCCCCCGCACGACCAGCAATGTGAGCACTTCCCGGATTTCCCCCGACAATTATCACACTTAGTCCTACGTGGCTGATTGTGAACCGGTTGTTTTATCTCAGTCCCAGACCCCTTGTTCTGCTTTATCTCGTTAACCTCCAGTCTTAGAGCTTTAAGTTCTTTCAAAATCTCATTTTCATCTGATACGGACATCGCTTTTGTCGTTTTGTTCGACCTCAGTTTACTGTCCCTTTCCAGCTGTCTTCGAACAATCTCATTACTCCTTCAATTAATTGTTCGTCAGTTTTGTAAGTTTCAATGAGGGTTTGTATGTCATTTTAAATCAATTCATCCCGAACTCCGGTGATCACACTATGCTGAAATTGTTTCTCGACCAGTTTTGCATCGTAACTAAGTTTTCCTGGCTCTTTGGACGCAAATATGATTTTCTGTCTTAGTTCTAATGCCCTAAAGATAAATTCTTGGGTTATCTCTTTCTGTGATTGATTTAGATTACACAACTCTTGGTACAAGTCTGTAGATCTCTTCTCCCTATAAAACGCCCTAATGATCGATTGTAAGACTGGCAAATCCAGATCGTCCCTTCCTTCAAGGTAACCCCTGAGTTTTGATCCTGCTTGGATTGCTCTTATCACTCCATCCACAATCTCCAGTTCAGGATAACCCTTTTTAGCACCACTCTCTACTTGCCGCATAAAGCTCATATACCCGATACACGATGGTCCGTCTCCAATATAACCTATGATTTTGAAGTCTTTCCGCCAAACCTTGGGTTCTGGGTCACTTGTAGCTCCTGGTTCCATTTTGACCTTGGCAGTAAGTCCCAACTTTGTAATAAGTTCTTCCATGATCGCCAAACCTTGATCTGCTTCTTTGTCTATTCCAAGTAAGTAACTTTCAAAAGCATCCAGAAGTTTTACCCTGCTTGCACTGTTTATGCTGAATGTCGGCTTTGGCAAGTTTTCCTTCACAAACCCCCGCAGCTTCTCAATGGACAGCCCATACAAGCCTGCTCTAACTTCTGCTCGTGCTTCTAAGATCTCCTCTACCATCCCGGACGAGCCCCCAAAATGTTACCCGGGCCTAATAAAAGAAGGAGAGAAATCAATAAAAACGAAACTCGATTTAAACGACTGTTTCTTCTTATTGAGACAAAAATGGCGACTGAAGCGTGCATCCAAAACAGTGCTATTCATATAGCTAGCGTGCTAAAAATTTCGGGCCCACTTCCAAAGTCAACTCGCCCCAAGTCAATTCATCCCAAAAGTCAATTCGCCACAGCTGCATGATGCTTCCACGCAGAGCTGAATCCAACCCGCACATGATTACTGGTAAACCGCTTAGATGATCTAGGCCTGCCCAAGCATAGCGGTATGCACGAGTCGGACCGTCCATGCTTATAAACCCTATTGGTTTCATTGGGCGACAGGGCTTGAGATGTCATTTCATCTCAATGTCGGGTAAAAGTCCCACAAAATCGGAAGCAAGGTCTCCAAAATGACCTTTACAGTGATGACGGGGACGTTAAACCTCAAATCAAACAAACAAACATGTTCGGACACCTTAACGCCTTACACTACTTGCTGTAAAATTTGAACAAGTACAATTTATTCCTGGTGTTGAGTTTAAAAATAGCTGGATGAGTGGCAAACAGTGTAGAGCCTGATGAGATGCCGCATTCTGCAGCACACTGTTTGCCCAGCCCTGTCTGTCTGAATATATAAGGAGTACAGTATATTGAAGGTACTTTTCAGAATTCCCTGGTTGAGATGATCTAAACCCCACTTTATATAAAGAAAACAGGGGTTTACGTGTGTATTCATTAGTTTCCTTATTTCTGCTCTAAGGCATAGATTGTGGGTACTCATTAGGGCAGCCTCGATGTTTGTGTGTTGAGACCAGTTCTAGCTCTGAACTGTGTGTTGCAGATAAAGCAACAGAGGTTAGAGGAAGACAATTCTGTTGTTGATGACTTTGCTCTGGCTTTGCACTGTGTGCGTTTCTGCTCAGTTGTGGTGATTCTTTTTGCCTCATATTCACTTGCACCCCTTCTGATGAGGCCTCGCCATTTTGCTCTGTCCTGTGTAATTTGTTCCCACGACTCTTGGTATTTTGAAGTCCTTGAGGGAGGATTTCAGGGTGTTCTTGTAGCATTTCTTCTGACCACCATGTTATGAAAGTGGACGAGAACTACCTAAGTTTGGCAGCAAAAGTCATACAATGATTTGGCTTGCTTCATTGATATACAAACAATGTAGATCCAGATAAGACAATTCATAACAATCAATATCATCAGGAGCAACACTATTTGCCAGTGCCAGTGTTTACAAGAATGGACATGTCCAAATTCAGAGAACAAAGAATCAACTTTAGAAACACAGGGGTGAAAGGGTTATGTCCTGTCTTATATTTCTCATAGAAGTCGTATAGCATAGGAGCAGTCTGTTTTTAGCTCGGCTGTTTTCAAAGAAAACGACGACGTATTGTCATAGCTCTGGCATCGTCTGCGTCGTTATCGTGCTAAAACTTGGACATTTTGTAATATCTCTGTCATTACTGAACATATTTAGAAGCCTCCGTGGTGTAGTGGTTACGCTACTCGCCTTGTAAACCAGGGGTCGCAGGATCGATCCCGGGCTTCTCCAGACTTTCGGATGTGTCTTTAAACCGAGGTCCTGTCTCCGTATGACCTTAGCTGTTGGTGGGACGTAAAACTCAAACACTCACTCACTCACTGAACATATTTACTTGAAACTCGGACTAGTTGTTCATTATGAAAAGGGGAACTCATACCAATAGGTGAGGTAACCCTCAAAATATTTTTGGCACAGTTATTCCCCTTTTTCGACTTAGAATTTTTGCAGCCAAGCGTTGGCACCCGCATGCGGTGCTCTTGTTGAAATTTAAAAGAAAGTGCAGCTTTCCAAATTTAAGAAATGTAGATCAGCTTTAGTTGTGAATTAGCAATAGTAATAAATAAGGTCGGTATTTTGTGATTATTAAAGGATAGTTTTTTTATCAATTTTAGAACTGTCTCGGTGAGGCAGTTCTAATGAATACCCACTACTTATGTTTTCATATAGAAATAAGGAAAACTATACTTCAGTTATCAGCAAATACCAACCGTATCTGTTGCTTTGAATTGTACGACTCGTAATATGATGAAAATCGGCAATAATGTTGTTTCCTTCAAATTCTTTGAACCTTTTGTTTAAAGAACAAAAAGTTTCAAATGCAAGAAAACAACATTTCATCGTCTCACATCAAAGACTACAAGTGACATCATAAAATAGCAGCTTTTCGGGTCACACTTTTCTGTCTTGTGATTTATTGCAGTATAAATCACAGTTTCTGTCCATAGCCATGTTAGAATTTATATTTTTGAATAATTGATTTGACTTGTTGATTTTATGCTGTTGATTTTGACACCTATCAAAAATAAAAAAATAAAGAAATTGTCGTTTTTATCAAAAGTAAACCTTTCAATGGAATAAACATTGTTTTTAGACTAGAATGCACAGTAACCTCTTTAGTTATAAAATGGTATTGGCTATAACATGCCTTGAAGATAGAGCCAAAAATGTAGAGATTGTACACCAAAATGTGCTTTGGACCAAAGATCAGTGTTGTAAACAGGCTGTGGTGTAATACCATTAAGGCATTGTGGTTTCTGTGTTTATTTTCTATGGAGGCCCTGTATGCATCACGAAAAGACACCTATATAATTTTGATCCCATTAAATTCCACTGTCAAATAGTAAAACTGGGGTTTTCTTATTGGTTCACTGGGAATCACTTGTTAAGGTTGTTCTAATGAGTACCTGCAATTTATGTTTTCAGCAGAAATACAAAACATATAAGATTTTTTTTTCTGAAAATTTTCAATTTTGGTGGTAAAATTTTCAAAACATTTGAATAGGTATGTTTTTGTAATGGCAGTAAACCTTGGCTTTTCATGGAGTGTAAGCCATGACCCTATACAAACATTGAACACCTCAAATGCATAGTTGCATGTACACCAAAGCCTCTTTATCACACTATTGTTGGCATTCAAAGCAGAAAATATGTTAGTTGAACCACCGGGTTACATATATCCATACAAAAATGTATATATTATAGAGAAAAATGAACATTTATGGTCATTTTTCTATATAATCTATTCATTTTGAGATCCAATTTTAGACTTTTTTGTATCCAAAACCGTGTTATAATGAAAGCTTTTATGAAGAGGACTGTGTGTAACGTTATCGTCATTTACATGTGTTGAGTTCAAAAGTAAATTTTTTTTTATTTTATTTGCTTTCAAAGACATAATTATGTTGTTTCTTGCATTAAGTGCTCATTGTTTTCATGATATTTGAGTAACATCAGAAGACTTACTTTGTATCAAGTTTCTAGCAAAACGTTAGGTTGGTTCCCAGTTGTTCAAAGCATCTTAAGCTTAACCCATTGTGTACCAGAAACCCCAAAACGGGTACCATGACAAACAGTGGAAGCCCAGATCAGATGTCGCATTCTGCAGAACGCAGCGTCTGATCAGGGTCTACACTGTATGCAAAAAGTTCAGCCATTTTCCAAATAGACACCCTAAATTTTGAAATGGACTCTGAGACAGACAGGCCTAAGGAAACAGTGCAGACCCAGATCAAACTGCTCCTGAAGGAGCAGTCTGATCAGGGTCTATACTGTTTACCATTCCATCTGCACGTTTGGACTCTTTGCTGGATCATGAAACAAATTTGTTAAAATTTTAAGAACAACAGCAGGAACTCAAGAGGTCTGAGCTTTTAGTATTTTTAACTCCTTTGGCCAGCGAAGCTATTGTCATAGCCCTGTATTTGTCGTGCGTCCGTGCGTCCAGTCGTCCATGCGTTAACTTTTTGTTGCTCCTGCTATTATTGTCCTGCCTGCTATTAGCATGGCGCGATATAGGCGCCCGGTTTTCCGTCCATTCATTCATCCATCCGTTTGTCAAGGCGTCAACATTTGCGACCATCCTAGCGTTCACCCTAATGGTCAAGTTTATTTCTCAAGAACTATAAGAGCTTCATTAATGATACTTGGTACAAACTTGTGTCTGGGAATGACAACTTACATGCAAGCATCCATATTTGACCTTGACCTACATTTCATGGTTCACTGAGTTTGTAAAGCCCCCGCCCATAGGGGCTTGAAGAAATATATGGGCTGCATGATGCTTCCACGCAGAGCTGAATCCGGCCCAGACACTAGTACTGGTAAACCGCTTAGAGGATCTAAGCCTGTCCAGGAACCGCCGTGCGAGGCGGACCGTCCATGCTATTAAACCCTATTGGTTTCATTGGGTGACAGGGCTTGAGATGTCATTTTATCTCAATGTCGGGTAAAAGTCCCACAAAATTGGAAGCAACTTCTCCAAAATTACCTTTACAGTGTTGACGGGGACGTTAAACCTCAACTCAAACAAACATAAACTGACTTTGTAAAATATTATGATCACCCTAGCGTTCACCCTAATGGTCAAGTTTATTTCTCAAGAACTATAAGAGCTTCTTTAATGATATTTGGTACAAACTTGAATCTGTGGATGGCAACTTCAATGCAAGCATCCATATTTGACCTTGACCTAAATTTCATGGTTCACTGACTTTGTAAAATATTGCGACCACCCAAGGGTTCACCCTACTGGTCAAGTTAATTTCTCAAGAACCATAAGAGCTTAGTCAATGATACTTGGTACAAACTTTTATCTCGGGATGGCAACTTAAATGCAACATCCATATTTGACCTTGACCTACATCTCATGGCTCACTGACTTTGTAAAATATTGCCACGACCCTAGCGTTCACCCTAATGGTTAAGTTCATTTCTCAAGAATTATTAGGGCCCCGCACTGAAAGTGTGGGTGCCCTATAGTAATCACTCTGTCCGTCTGTCTGTCTGTCTGTCCGTCTGTCCGTCCACAAATTTTTACTCCTCTGATAGCGCTGCTGGGGCCCTAGTCAGTTTCACTGACAGCTCTAGTTTGAATTTAATTAATGATACTTAGTACAAGCCTTTTATGCAAGCATCTATGTTTGATCTTGGCCTAGATGGTTCGGTGACTTTGCACCCCCGCAGGCGCGACATAGCCTTCGGCGGAATTCTTCTTTTTTTTTAACATCTTCTCCTAAACTACTGGGCCAATTGTGACCAAACTTCACAGGAATGTTCCTTTCTTAGTCCTCTTCTAAATTCCTTCAAAGAATTTTGTTAGACCCAGAACTCTGGTTGCCATTGCAATAAAACCACAAAAAATTAAAAATCTTCTCCTCCAAAACCACCTGTTGGATTTCTTTTTTATTTTGCATGAATGTTCCTTGGGTGGACCTCTTTCAGATTCCTTCAAGAAATTTTGATGCAACAAAAACATGGTCGCCATGGGCGGGGCTTTTTTTCACTATTTAACATATAGTGTAATGCTAAAAAATCTTCTTCTGCAAAAGTACTTGTGGGATTTCAATGTAATTTGGCATGAATGTTCCTTGGGTGGACCTTTGTGAGATCCCTTGAAAAAAATTTGATCTGACAAAAACATGGCCGCCATGGGCGAGGCTTAATTTCACTATATAACATATAGTCTAATGCTGAAAATATCTTCTGCAAAAGTTCTTGTTTTATTTCATAGTTATTTGGCATGCCTGTTCCTTGGGTGGACCTCTGTCAGATTCCTTGAAGAAATTTTGATCCGACAAAAAACATGGCCACCTTGGGCGGGGCTTATTTTCACTATATAACATATAGTGTAATGTTAAAAAGTCTTCTCTTCTTCAAAAGTTCTTGTTTATTTATTTATTTATTTATTTATTTATGTAAATGTACCTTCCTGTATCTGAATTAATCTCCTCCGATTTTGCTGACTGTCACATATCTATAGAGGTCCACCTACAAATTATCATTCTACGTATTCAAAACATCAGAAATTTCACTTGCCCATCACACTCATGATAGAACTGATGTTTTCAACACAATCTTAGCAAACTCTATTTGTATGACTTTATGTTTAAAAAAAATTCAAAATACAGAGGGAGATTGATTTATTAGACCTAATTACACTACAGTGTCAACAGTTCTCCAGACCCCGGAGGGTTAAAATGGCTTAGTCGAAAAGGGAGACATACCGAATCCAATGGAGGAAAGGAATAAATAAATAAAAACATAAATAAATAAACACAAACGAGACATTTCATTTTTTAGCTCCACTGGCCGAAGACCCGCTGGTCTTATGTTATGGCCCTGTGTCCGACGTGCGGTCGTGCGTCCGTGCGTTAACTTTTTTCTTTAAACATCTCCTCCTTAACTGCTTGGTCGATTGTAACCAAACTTCACAGGAATGTTTCTCACAATGTCATAGTCCTCTTCTAAATTCCTTCAAAGAAATTTACATGCAGAACACTGGTTGCGATGGCATCGAAACCAAAACAAATATTTAAAAATCTTCAACTCCAAAACCGCTCATTGGATTTTATTCTTATTTTGCATGAATGTTCCTTGGGTGGACCTCTGTCAGATTCCTTGAAGAAATTTGGATCAGACAAAAAGCATGGCCGCCATGGCCATGCCCCACCTGGCTGCCATGGCCATGCCCCTTGGCTCATTAGCTTTCAAAGCCTTATAAGGGGAAACGTTTTAAAAACCTTCTCCTCCAAAACCGCTCAGCTCCATGGATTTCATTCTTACTTTGCATGAATGTTCCTTGGGTGGACTTCTGTCAGATTCCTTGAAGAAATTTTGATCAGACAAAAGACATGGCCGCCATGGACACGCCCATTGCTAATTAGCTTCCATAGACTTATAAAGGGATTTTTTTTTTTTAAATCTTCTCCTCCAAAAACACTAAATGGATTTCGTTCTTAATTTTCATGAATGTTCCTTGTGTGAACCATTGTCAGATTCCGTGAAGAAATTTTGATCAGACAAAAAACATGGCTGCCGTGGCTACCACCTTTGGCTCATTAGCTTCCATAGACCAATAAAGGAAAAAACTTCAACAATCTTCTTCTCTAAAACCATAAGGCCTAAAGCTAAGACATTTAGTACGTAGCAAAGTTAGGTGGTCTCCTGATAAGTCCTGCAAACTATGCCTCTGGAGTCCAAATTGGCAACGCCCCCTGGGCTTATTTGCTCCCATAGACTAATAATGAAAAAATTTTGAAACTTTTCTCCTCTGAAACCATAAGGCCAATAGGTTAGTAACTTGAAGTATTCAGCTGCATAAATCCTGCCAACAATGCTCCTGGGGTCCAAATTGGCCACACCCTGAGGCCATTAGCTCCCATAGACTTATACTGGGAAAAACTGACAAAAATCTTCTTCTCTGAAACCATCAGCGCACAACACTTAGATATTTAGTATGCAGCCACGTCAAGTGGTCACTCACATAAATCCTGCCAACAATGCCCCTGGGGTAAAAAATTGGCCATGCCCAGAGGCTTGTAAGTTCCCATAGACTTATAATAGGAAAAACTTAAAAAAGACTTCTCTGAAACCATAAGGCTCAGAGCTTTAGATATTTAGAATGGAGCAACGCCAAATGGTCACTCACATAAATCCTGCCAACCATGGCTCTGGGGTCCAAAATGACCATGTCCCTGGGGACCAAAATGGCCTTATACGTCTCTCAAACTGTTAGACCCAGAGCTCAGATGGTTAATGAATAGCATTGTTAAGTTGTCTCTTACATAAATCTTGCCAACCTATACCTAGGTCCTAATTTGCCATGCCCAGAGGCTCATTAGCTCTCATAGATTTATTATGGGAAAAACTTCAAAAATCTTCTTCTCAAAAACTAAAAGGCCCAGATGTTTGTTTGTTTGAATAGGGGTTTGACACCCCTGTCAACACTATTAAAGTCATTTTGGAGAAGTTGCCTCCAAATTTGTGGGACTTTTACCCAACATTGGGATGAAATGACATCTCAAGGCCTGCCACCTAATGCAACTAGAAGGCATCTATGCATTGGACGATCTGACTCACACCGCTTTGCCTGGGCAGGCTTAGTCCTTCTAAGCGGCTTACCAGTACTTGTGTGTGGTCAGATTCAGCTCTGTGTGGAAGCACCATGCAGCCAAACTATTTCTCCAAGCCCCATAAGGCCCAGATGTATATGGTGCAAAGGTAAGTGGTCGCCTTCATAAATCCTGCCAACCATGCCTCTGGGGTCCAAATTGGCCACTCCTAGGGGCTCATTAGCCCCCACAGACTTGTAATGGAACAAACTGAAGTTAGCCGGTGGATCAACAGGCCCTCTTTGGCCTCTTATTATGGTATAAGATGTTTATATAACTAAAACTTTCTAGTTTTTGTGTTTAGTACAAAGCAGGTTTTCTCATGATATTTTAGCTTATGTTGTATATTGAAGCTGGGTTTATGTCAAAACTTGTAGAAAGGCCTGTGCAGCCATACAAAACTCAGATCAGCCTGCAACTGTGTGCTGTCTGCTCATTCTTCTCTATTAATTAGAGCATTCTACAGTCTCTGTGCATTGACGAGAATGAAGACAGTGGCTTATAAGGACCAGGGGCCAGTTGTTCAAAACAAACGACGTCGTTAGTTAACGTATCGTTAAAACTTTGATCATTAAATATGGCAAATATGCTGAAATTTTTGCTGAAAAAATGTGAGCAGCTTTTGCTAACGCAAAAGCTGCTCACATTTTTTCAGCAAAAATACCAAAATTTACTATATTGTACTTGCTAGAAGAGTTAACAATATGACCACTAACGAGCTCGTTAAGCTAACCATGCTTTGAACAACTGGCCCCAGGTTGTTGAAAGCCTCAGTAGCTTAACGAGCTTGTTAATGGTCAAAATGTTAACTGTTCTAGAAAGTACAATGTTAACTGTTCTAGCAAGTACGATATCTAATAGTCTTGTATTTCTGCTGGAAAAATGTGAGTAGCTTTTGCATTTGCAAAAGCTACTCACATTTTTCTCAGCAAATATATTAGTATATATTCTGGATTAAATGAGCATAGTTTAAACGTTACAGTAGCTAACAACATTGTTAAATTTGAACAACTTGGCTCTGATTTTTTTTTGGTTGCACAGGTCTTTTTTGCAGGGATTGCTATGTCCTGGCCCATATGTAAAGCATTGGTTCTGTGATTATTTTGCATATCTAATATTTGGGCCATGTCATGTGATTATGTATTCTCTATGCCATATTCAACCATTAGTGTCACAAATGCACCTAAGCCATGTCATATGATCAGTTCTTCTCAAATTTGAAATTCTTGAATTCAAATCCAGGGTCCACCCACACATATGAAACTCAGAAAAAATATTCATGACCCACAAAAAGCTCCAGATAGGACTAACTTCGTTTTTAGAACTTAAGAGTAATTCTATATTATCATAATCCTGTCTTATCCAAGATGGAATACCATCTATGTCAAAAACCACAAAATAAGACAGAAAACCCCATCATAAATAATGAGATGTTTCTTTCATGTTTCACGTCAAGAGGGATTTCTCTATGCACATGTGCTCTGTTTTTTTGCCCGCCTGTAATTAAAGATTGACTTAATATTATTGAAAGGGCTGCAAAACCAAAAAAGATAAAGAAAAAAAGAAAACTCAGCAAAGCACCTTTGTCAGTTTTGAAAGGGGTTTGCTGAGTTTCAAAATAGTGAAATTAACAGTTTTATTGCCTTAACTGAGTAATTTCGATGGAAAAATATAGAACTATTCTCTCCCAAAATAGTGCTTTGTATGATTTGAAACTCTTCTTAGAAAGTTAAACTCAATAGGTGACCACTTGCCTAGTCACAGCTGTTTGAATGTGGCATGGATAATGTATTCACATGTCGTGGCCCTCATACCTTATTACCATAAATATTTGGACACCTGAACCAGATGCTGTAATTGTCCTTAATTGAGCAAAGTTATTTGTTGTCATGAGAAAAATGTAGTGAAAGATTAATCAGGCCCCAAGATTATAAATATGTTATATGAAAGGGTTATCCTTTGGAAGCAAGGAATACACCACTGAACTAAAAAGTATGGAGTGTACAAGTATTTCTGGGCCAGACTAGCTAGTTTTAGCCAATTAGGCCTCATTGGTGACCCTCAAATATTTTCAAATATCCACAGTGGAATCAGTGACTCCAAAGAACAAGAAAATATTAACTACACTTATGATGAAGTGTCATTCTCAACTTAGCATTAAAAGATCAACAGAGAATCAAAATTATCCTGCTCATAAATATTAAATGCTAACATTTGTTAACATTTCTATATTTATGAGCAGGTTACATTGCCTGCTCTAGGGAACGGGAGGTCACTGGTTCGATCCCAGGCCGCAACATACCAAAGTCGTTAACAATGGTACTAGCTGCTCCTCGCTTGGCACTCAAATTTACGGGGTAGAGCTAGGACTGGTCAACCCAGTGTCAGGATAATGTGACTGGGTGTGGTATCATGTAATGTGTCTGGGACATGATACTTCAGTGAGGCAGCACTATAAAAGTGAGCATTGAGCTCCCTGTCGCAACCAGACACCGTCGTGATATGACTAAAAAATTGTTGAAAGCGACGTTAAACCCCGAATTCACACACACACACATTGCCTGCTTATTAACATCAAAATAATAATTACACGTATATCAAAAAAGAAACTAATTTTGTCCTGCTCATAAATATTAAGATGCTGATGTCTGTAAAATACACTCCACAGTTCAGTGGTGTATCCCTTGCTTCCAAAGGATGACCTTTTTGGGTTGATTGTTTATCAGTCGACCCAAAGTTATAAAGCACATTAAGGTTTTTAAAGCTGCAGTCCATATGACTTGTCAGAAAACCAGGTACACTCTAATGGTAAAACCATTTCAGACTCGAAACCCCTAAACGGGTACCCTGGCAAACAGTGCAGGCCCCGATCAGACGCCGCAGAAAGCGGCATCTGATCAGTTTGCTAAAAGTTTAGCCATTTTCCAAATCAATTTTTTAAGAAAACACAACCTGACACCCCTAAATTTTGAAATGGACTCATGCTATATATAAGGTGGAAGATTCCATTTGGTACAAAAAGGGTTAATTATGCTATTCTTATAGATTAGTAAGAGAGTTATCTATAGAATCTGGATTGAAATCATGGGTTGGGCTTGGCAAACAGTGTAGAACCAGATCATATGCCACAGAACACATTGTCTGATCAGATTCTACAATCTTTATACACCTGCATATGAAGTATGGGGAGGGTATACTGTTTCATGTGTGTCCATCCATCTGTCCATCCATCATTTCCGCTCAATATCTCCAAAACAAACGGATGGATTTTTGATCAAATTTTGCATATGAATTGATATTGACCTCTAGTTTGGGATCGTTAAACAGCTTTTTGCGTCAATTTTCAACAGAGTTATGGCCCTTGCCTGACGCCAGAAAGTTGTTTCTGCTCAATATCTTAAGAAACATCTGATTTTGATCATATTTAGTATGTATGTGAATTTATGTTAACAAGATATGGCTTGGGATTGTTAAGTGGAATTTGATATGTGAATTTATGTTTACAAGATATAGCTTGGGATTATTACGTGGTATTTTGTGTCAATTTTTCTGCAGAGTTATGGTCCTTGAATGATGTCAAAACTGTGTTTCCACTCAATATATTGTCAAGAAAGAAATGATGGATTTTCACCAGATTTGGTATGCGAATATATGTTGGCAAAATATAGCTTAGGACTGTTACATGACTTCTTGCATCAATTTTCAGCAGAATTATTGTCCTTGAAATGACCTCAAATATCTGTTTTCATTCAATATCTGGAGGAAGAAATGATGGATTTTGATAAATTTATGTTGGCAAGATATAGCTTTGGACTTTTACATGGCTTTTTGCATAATATAACCCTTAAATGACCTCAAAAATTCATCATTAGTTTATACTAATTTATTTTAGTTTGATTGCGATGAAAGCTGCAAGCTTATTGAATCGCACTCGAACACTCATTCCGGGTGTTTGCACGCGCGCGAGAGAGAGGCAGTGGCTTTTACACCACTGCTATCCATTTACACCTGGGTGGAGTGGAGCAGTGTCATGACGTGTCTTGCCCAAGGACACACCTCGGTACCGGTGGTCGGTTCGAATGCACAACCTCTCGATCATAAGTCGAACGCGTTAACCACTGCACTATCGAGGCTGACACTCATCATTGCTCAATATCTTGAGAATAAGTGATGGATTTTGATCAAATTTGGTACAAGAAATTATGTTGACAAGATATAGATTGGGATTGTTACAGGGCATTTTACATCAGTTCTCAGCAGAATTATGGCCCTTGAATGATTCAAAACTTGTTTCCGCTCAATATCTTGGTATGTGAATTAATGTTGGCAAGATAGAGCTTGGGATTGTTTGTTTGTTTGTTTGATTTGAGGTTTAACGTCCCCGTCAACACTGTAAAGGTCATTTTGGAGACGTTGCTTCCAAATTTGTGGGACTTTTACCCGACATTGAGATGAAATGACATCTCAAGCCCAGTCACCCAATGAAACCAATAGGGTTTATTAGCATGGACGGTCTGCCTCGCAGCGCGGTTCCTGGACAGGCTTAGATCCTCTAAGCGGTTTACCAGTACTAGTGTGCGGGCCAGATTCAGCTCTGCGTGGAAGCATCATGCAGCCCATATATTTCGTCAAGCCCCTATGGGCGGGTGGTGGGGAGGGGGGGGGGGTAACTTGGGATTGTCAAACACCTTCAGCAGAATTGTACTGTTGCGGGGTTATTTATTAAGCCCTGCTTACTGACATCTAGTTGCTTTAAAACAGAACTGGAATTTAAGGGCTAAACGAAACAGTTTAAGTCTCAGTCCAGGACTGTTTTCCCAGCCTACACTCAGGGACAATACAGTACTGTCAGTGCTTTGATTATAGATCATATTTATACATTGGGGTCAGTGTCTACTGTATTTGCACAGACTTTCTATTGTCCAAACATTTATGGAAATTATGGTATATAAAGTACATGTTAATGGTTATTCTTTTAGATGTACAATTTTTGCTTTCGGTATTTTTGTTATATTTGTACATCGGTAAAGCTTATGCCAATAAAAATGTGAAACCTGTCTTTTTTTATTTCTTACATGCCCCATACATCCTTCAGCCTTTATTGAACATCGCAAAATAGTTAACAGTTAGAAATCCATGGAATGAACACCCTTGTAAACCACACTTTGTAAAGAAAATGGGATGGACATTATTTTTTCTTATTTTTGCTCACATTACGAAAACACGCCTATACATAATAAATTTTACCGCCTAAAAAAAATTAGAAAAAAAAATAAGATGAAAAATTGTGATATTTGACTTATTTCTGCACAAAATATAGTTTGTTGTACATGTTAGAACTGCCTAATTGAGTACCCACAACTTTTTAGAGCAGAAATCAGAAAAATAAGGTTTGCCCCTGTAAATCCCAGTTATACTATATAAAAGTGGGGTTCAAGGGGGTCAGAATTATACTCAGATTCAATGAAAACGCACCACAAATTTTAATTGATTCACAATATTTCCAGCATTTGATCACGTTTAATGAATTATCACTAACTTACCAACAGACTCACTACAGAGTTACAGCATTTCATTGGATCCAGAGATACTGAGACTCGAATAAGTCCACACACCCGAAAAATCAATATCACATATCCTTATACGGGGTATGTCCACAATTAGCATCAAGTGTTCCTTGGTATCGACATCTCATGCTTCTAATTAAACGCTGTATCTGGTATTGTGTGATGTTGTCCCATTCTTCCTGTAGCGCCATGGCAAGCTGCTGACGGTTGATTGGCGGATGATGTCGGCTGTACAAGACAACAGTCTTGAAATCACTCCCCACGTGGATGCCATACTTAACGCTGCCTATCAAACATTTCAACATAAAACGGGACTTGTCCGTGAACAGTACACCACGCCAACGCTGTTGTGTCCATCGGATACGCTGTCGACACCAATTAAAGCGACTGATTTGATGTTCCGCTGTCAAAACCTTCCCCCTAATTGTCTTATGGCTAGAAATACTGCGTTCCTAGAGACGCCCCGGTACACTCAAGGCACTTACGCGTAGGTTATGGGTTCCCACTGTCTCCTGGGCAGTTTCCATAGATGTCCTGATTCAGTCGCTTTAATGACTCAAAACAATGTACCGGTCCTGCTGACTTGTAGTGACAGGTTCATGTCCAGGGCGTTGTCTATCATTCACAGACCCTGTAGCATTGTGCCTTTCAACCAATCAAGCAGTCGTAGTGTGTGAACAACCCATACGCTCTGCAACTTGGCGGTATGAAAGCCCACCATGAACCATACTGAGCCATTGGCTTGTTCTTATGAAATGTTTTGCTGGCTTTTTAACGTAAAGAATCTGGGCCTTATTATGACAGTAAAGAAAGTGCCAAACCTATCGTGATTACGAAAATTTTGCAATTTTTGCATGTGCACATGCACATCGTGAAAATCACGCAGTATTCATGTCAAACAAACTCATGCTTCGGTGACAACTTTACAATACTATTTATCAGATGAAAAAAAGTCATTTTTACCTTAAACTAAAGAAATCAAAATTCTAAAAGTGGTGTGTTTTCATTGACTATATATAGACTTGTTTTCGTGATGAAAGTCATGTGGGTAATGGAATTAACCTCATTAATGAGGCTGTTCTAACAAGCACCCGCAATCTATGTTCGGAGTATAGATAAGGAAAATATGACAAATTGTTGACAAAAAATGTTCGTTTTGGAGACAAGAAAGAAAACCCTAAGTCACAGGGGTGTTACCCTAATGAATATAGAACAAGGGGTCTGAAAAAAGGTCTCACAAACCTTATATTGAAGCATTTTATTGTCAAAATGCGAAGGAAACAAATTTAATCTTACTCCATACTTTGTAACATGATATATTGTGTTATACCCCTACAGATACCTGTGTAAACTGAAGATTTGGATGATAACTCCCTGAAAATGACTCAATCTGACAGCCATAAAACTGAAAATAAACTTTTTTCAATATATAGTGAAAAACGTTCATTCAGAATAAAATGGGTTAATCAGGAGCAGCCTGATTGTGGTTTGCAGTGTTCAAAATTCTACTAAGACCATGACACCTGTAGTCTATTCTTCTCTTGGTTTTGCTACATCAATTAGTCCTGCAGCTTGAAAATCTTTTCGTAAGGCCTCTGTCTCATTTTGGCTGAGTTCTCGAAGCGGCAGTCGGACAGGTCCAATGTCTAGACCTGTTAGTACTCTAAAAATGGCTTTTGCTGTGTTCATTCCTCCTCCTGAAATCAGTATTAACATTAGTTTAGACCCTTAACCCTTATCCATCTGAATAATTAATTAAGCCATACCCATTTCTGAATTAGATTACTTGATGTTATTTATTTCTATAAAAAAGTAGAAGTAAAACAAAGATCAGGAATGGATACAATTAACTTACTCCACCCATCAAAGACACCAAAGGGAATGCTGGCCTCAGTAGCTCAGTCGATGATCATGAAATCTTTTCTATGGTCATTCTCTCCCTTCTGCTGCTTCAAGAAGGGCAGTTGTCAGCTTCTGGCGAAAGAATGTGCACTGTACTGGTTAACCCCTTACATATAAGCCTGTCCAGGAAAGTGTGGATATGTAAACTGACCTGCTCAAAAATGACCTAAAATAGTGTTGACTTGGCCGTTCTACTCCATTACAAACAAACAAATTATTTCTACAAATTCACAAACTGAATATCAAACAGTGTAGATCCTGACAAGATCGCTTTTGTTTGCAAAAGTAGGTGTTGTCATGATCAACAAGAAAAGGATTAAAAACATAAAATGCTGTATATGAATAGCAGGCAGAATTTTCAAAGTTCTGTTTTTCAACATCACATGAACAAGTCCGTGAAATGAACACCCCCTACACCCCAGTTTATATAGAGAAAACTGGGGTTTAAGGGGGTATTGATTATTTTTCTTATTTCTGCTCCAAGACATAGGTTGTGGATACTCGTTAGTTATATCGTAATGATAAAGTTTGACATTACATAATTATGAACTGTCTGAATTCTGGAATGTGCTCTTATTTTTCTCTGAAAAAAAATTATAAGAACTTTCCTTGGTGCTTTCCGGGTTAACATGCCTTTTCAAAAATGTTCTGTTCACAAGATTTATTTAAATATTTTTGATAAAATGCAGGGCAAGATGCAAAACAACTATCAAGAATATTATAGTGTCCACAAAAAGCAGGGGATATTTTACTTTCAGGCTAAATATTGGGAAATAAATAAAACGTTACCTGGCCAAGATGCGTTTAATTCAAAGGACTATCAAATATCCATAAATTGTACCACACATTAATTCCAATGATCACGTCATTATGTAGCGACATGGCGACCAATCTTCTAAGCACCAACGTCATTTTTCACAAGCCCTAAATAGCGAGTTGGACTGCCTCGATTGTCACAGCAGGCAATGCATCGTCGTCGCATACTTCCAATAAGTCTGCGAATCATGAACTGAGGGATACTTTACCACTTTTCTTGAACTGCTGCACCAAGCTCACCCAGGGTCCTTGGAGGCTGATCCCGGCTTCAGACGTTTTCGCCGGCCATGATATTGTCCAAATATTTTGCCATTGAAGGTACTCAGTGACAACGAGCCCTAGCGTTATCGTCCTGAAAGATTGATCCACGACCTTGGCACCAAGCAAATGGTACCACACGTTATCACGATAGTACAGTCCTGTAACTCGTCTTTGGCACACATGTAAAACAGAAGCGAAGGCAATGATCAGAAATCGACACAATTAACTCACAGCTCCCATCAGAGGCACCAAAGGGAAAGAAACACAAACACGAAACAACTAGACCCTAATGGTAACACCACTAGCGGAAAGCCAAAAGAACAGTCACTTTCCCACAAAATGGCCAATTGGCTATCGAAAACAACACACACACTCAAAGACAAGCCATAACAAAAACAAACCACGACAGAAGAATCCCCTTGGGGGGGGGGGGGCTTTAATCGATTTTACGTGGCCACCATCCTCGCCCTTATTTCCGTCGCGATTTAGACAAATAATTTGTTCTGTCCGCATGAATGCCTCCGAACTAATCAGTGCAACATCTCCGTAAACATAAAAATCAAACAACCACAGATATGAAACAACGGTGAGGACTCGACAGCAAGAAACCACTGAAATTCTTAAGAAGCAAAAGAAGACCAACAGTTAGACTCCGATGGATCCGACCAGAGGCAGAGCATCAGGCCCCAACCATCATTACTAAAAATTAGATACTCTCTAATTCTCAGTAAGCCTTTACGCTGGAAGCGTCACTGAATCTGAGGCCTGACCCACCGGCGTGCAATTAAAGAGGGAAGCAAAGTTGTCAGCCGTGATTGGGTTAACTACCATTAATGCAGTCTGTCGTATAACATTTATGTTGTACCCTATTTTTATATCGAAGAATGATTTTACGAAAATGGGTGCTGAAGTCATTGCATTTATATATTTTTCTGAATTTTTATAGTATAAGTCAGCATAAAATTCGGGTTCCGATAGACCTTGTTGCAGAACATATTTAAGTCATTTATTGAATTTTGAAATTAAATCGGTATGATGTCTATAAAATTTTGAAAAGACTTCGCGTAGTTAATGATACCGATAACCCTGATTAAGAAGTTTAGCCGTTAACAATTTATTACGAGTGTTGAAGTCAGTTACATGACTAGACACTCTTGCAACTCGAATTAATTGCGAAATATAAACGCAATAGGATGCCGAACATCACCATCCAAGAAAGGAAAATACACAATCTCAAAATCAAAATCATCGCGTTTATCATAAATGTTGCAAGAAACAAACCCATCTACAATAGATAGGTGTAAATCCAAAAACGAGGCCTCGGTATCAGAAGAATTTGCTTTATTTAACTGAAGTTCTGGTGGGTGGGGGGGGGGGGGTAAATTTGACTGATCAAACCATCGAAATAGGTATTGTCAATATTTAATAAATCATCCAAATATCCAGAAGTCGAGCTAAAGGCTTGATTTCAGATTGGTTTTCAACGGAAAGGGACATCATGAAGTCTCTTCCACAACAAAACAAGAACAAACCAGCCACAAGGGGCGCGCAACCCGCACCCACCGGAACACCCACCACCCGTCCAAATAACTTAGTACCAAATCTTATGAAAACACTGTTAAGTAGAAAGGTGAGAGCTTCATACACTTTCCGACATGACCATAAAACACAAACCCCACGTCTCTCAGAAGCGAAAAAATCACCCCACATCACGCGCAAGATAGAGGGAGTCCTCCCCACGAAACGTCTAACCAACCAAACCACCAAGTTTCTCTTTCATAAGTTTATGAGGAAGTGAAGCGCAAAGGGTGGAAACACCACAAGCAGACAGACCCGAAGCACGAAAACGCCTGGATTTCAATTTACTCAAAACCCCACTAGAACTTTTTATAGACCAAAACAGACCTCTCCCCGATTCCTCAAAGACTAAGTCTGTTTTTCAAGTCAAAGTGATCCCACCCCATACCACAACCGAACCTGCTCCATATCGGTCATGAACAAACGTTCACCAGTACGACGCCAGACTCTTCTACGACAATCACGAAAGTCCAAGTTAAACCGGGATTCGTCACTGAACATAACGTGAGACCACTGATTAATGTTCTTGTACACCACGCAGAACGTGCTCTATGGTGTCTAGCTTTCAACGGCAGTACAACTTGCGGATGCCATGCTGTAAGGTCACTGGAGTAAAGGCGATTTCGGATCGTCTGTCTAGAGACATTAACCCCTTTAACCTAGCGCAGCTATTGGTGAAGAACTGTTGACGTTAAGTCTCCGGATTGACAACAAGGTGGTCATTGCGTCCGCTAGTACTCTTCGGGCGTCCGCTTCTCTGCAAATCCGCTACACCTCCTGTCCTACGATAGTCTGTCCATAGTCGAATGACATCTGACTGTCACGAATTCATAACAATTTCCTTCTGCAACTGCGTACTTCCGGTCTGGAGCATGCCACTGAGCCTCCGTTAGCTGAATCATGCTTCTAATAATGACTTTATTTATGAAATCGTTTTATACAACACTTCAACAGTCGATACAGAAAGTTGTATCGAAATCTCGCATCAATAAACCGGTTCGTCACTAATGTTAAATTCACGTGATACCCCATGTACAATTTATGCCCTCACGTGCTATGCCACTCGAGCATAAATATCATACTCTTCAATGATAGAATATACACAGATGATAGTCATTTGACATGGTATACCCGATATTTGATTATTCCTAATGTTTTGGCTGATGGGCTCGAATGAACCCGAATATCCCCTACTTTTTGTGAACAGTGTATATGAACAGTGTATATCAAATGCTTTATAACATCACAGAAATTGAAAAAAAAAAAACAACTGTTTTTTGTTACTGCTGTCAGACAGTTCACATGTAATATCAAGTCTTAATTTTTTAAGAGCATTGCAACTCGACTTTGCTTAGTGTTTTAAAGGTAATACAGTATAGCCTCTTTCTTGTGGTGGTTGGGTCAGGTACAGGTGTCATGTATCTCCACCAGATCAAACTGGCCTACAGTTGGTCAAGGCCTGCTATGCTTGGAGCAGGTAAGGCTAGATTTTCATTCATTTGCCTCCTTCCTCCTTTCCTCTCGGATCATAAAGAGATGACAAGTTCTGCTTTTTCTCTGAGTACTCTGGATTGTGCCCACCTCTGGCTGATAATCGGCTTAAAATAAGTGAAATAATCTTGAAAGAGTGGCGAAACTAAAACAAGACCTCATTTTTAAGGTAACAGCCTCCCGAAAACTGTCAGTTTTGAGCCAAACATAAATGGACTTTCTGCGCCTTATCTGCAATATATACGAAAAAGGCTCACCATGTTTTGATTTAATAGTGTTGATAATTTGAGTTGTGGTCTGCAAATATACAAAAGAACATAAATCCATCTTTGCTTAATGTCTCCTTAAAACAACAATGATTTAACAGCGTAGAATCAGATCAACAGCATAAAAAATGCTGCATCTGATTAGGGTCTAATCTGTTTTTTTTTTTTTTTTTTTTGCACATTTGTTTTTGTAAAACAACAGATACAGCAACCAAACCAGACATTCAAAATCGTGAAATGGACTTGTCCAAACTGATCACGTTAACAAGTCCGTGAAATGAACACCCCTTAAAACCCCACTTTATATGGTGAAAAATGGGGTTTACGGGGTATAGATTATTTTTTTTTATTTATGCTCCGAGACATTGGTTGTGTGTACGCATCTGAATCAGAATCAGAATTGTTACTGGTGACACGTCAAATGACATTCATACACCAGGACCTGTGATGTGGGAAGTTAGTCCCTAGCCCTAACCAAAGAGGTAAATTTAGCTACACAATCATCAGCACCTTCAGCTGTCGAAATAATCGAATCGGGAAGGGCATTCCAATCTCTAATGGTTCTGGGGAAGAACGACTCTTTATAAATGTCAGTTCTTGCGCTAAGGGTCTGAAACGCCAACGAATGGTGATTTCTACAGTGTCTAGCTGGGGGAACAAGGTCATCTGTTGGAATGCTTGCAGCACCGTTTAGACCTTTGTATAAAAGGATTAGCCTACTGTCTTTTCTCCTTTTCTTGAGAGACTCCCATTTTAATTTTCCAAGTATTCCAGTCATGCTCCCAAAGTTCAAAGCAGTAATTGCCTGTTACAAATCTAGCAGCTCTATTCTGAACTTTCTCAATTTCATCGTTAAGGACCACTCCACTCCACACGCATTAGAACCATCTCAAGGAGGTGGTCCTAATGTGTACCTACAACCCATGTTTTCAGTATAAATAAGAATGATATCACAATTTTTCATCAGAAGCTTTAAAGTTTTAGGAGATATGAAAGAGTGTGCTATGTTGGACAGATGTGTTATCTACACCTAAATACAGTAGAACTTCGATGGCTCGAACACCGATGGCTCGTTTACCATGGATGTGTCGAACCCATTCTTGAACCCCTAGCGAAATCCTCTACAGAAGAAATAGTGGAGGATGATTAATGCGATTTTAGTCTTTTATCTTGCAAATGTATGCTGTGTGTACTCATTAGAATCGCCTCGATGAGGCGATTCTAATGAGTACACACAGCATACATTTTCATTATAGAACACCCGAAAAGATGTCTAAAAGTATCTCGTTATGCCTCCTGGCAGTCACCTCAGTGGCTCGAACTACCCCTGTCTCGAACAGATTTTCGAGGTCCAAAAGGTGTTCGAGCCATTGAAGTTCGATTGTATACAGTAAAACTTCAGTTACTCAAACACGTGGATGGCTCATTTACCATGGCTGGTTAAAACTTACTCTTGGGTCCTTAAAGATTCTTCAGACAGCAAATATTTAAGGGTAATTTAGCAGGATTTTTCTTATTTTATCACGAGAATATAGGGGCTCCGGCAAGCGATTTTGGTACTTATCGCCTTTGCGAGCAGCGAAGGTTCAGGCGAGCCTGCGCATCCGCGCAGTCTCGCCAGAACCTTCGCTGCTCGCTCATACAAGCAGTGAAACAAGAAGAACCTTCAGACAGAAAGGCATATCCCTGGACCCTCTGAATGGCTGGGCATGCGCAGTTGAAATTTGTCATGACGGAATGCTCGAACACACAAATTCGCTTGGCGGGGCTCATATGTTGTCTGTACACATTAGAAACACCCTGATTTTGCATTACGATCACACGCCCATGTGACATAGTGCAATCTTTCCTATCTTCAAAATGTACCTTTTCCAATGAAAATTTGTGATTTTTATCTTATTTATACTTCAAACAGGCAGCGGGTGCTCATGAGAACTGTCTCATTGAGGCAGTTCTAACGAGTATCCACAAACTATGGCTTGGACCAGAAATTACCAAAATATTGTATCTGCCTGTCATCGATATCAAGTGGGGTTTAGAGGGGTGTTCATTTCACGGATTTGTTAACATGATGGGTTGATTGTAGGGTTGATGCAAATGTTTACTGTTTAACCCCACCCCCTCCCCCCACCACCACACACACACATACACTCATAGCTTACCTGATGTTTTCTCGCTGTCTCGATGTCCCCTTTGTCAAAAGCTGTTTTCATGTCATGAAACAAGTTACCCAGAAATGATGCTGCTACTACACCAGGTAGTCCAAGTACCAGACAGGATAGGTATTGCTGGAAATAATGTACAATCAAACCTGTTATGGTCAGTTCTATTAATTCTTATCCTGCTGAATAAATGAATTTCGCCATACATGCACATATCTGACCACATTAGGATTACACTTCCGTGTAACATAGTGCTTTCTTTCATATCTCCAAAATAGTTAGTTTTCTGATGAAAGATTATGATATTATCCTTATTTATGCTTAAAATATAGGTTGCAGGTGCTTGTTAGAACCGCCTCATTGATGTGGCTCTAATGAGTACCCACAATCTATGCCCTGGAGCTAAAATAAGAAAAATAATGAAAAGACCTGTAAAACCCAGTTTTCTCTATATGGGTCCCGTAAAGCGGTTTTGGTACTTATCGCCTATGCGAGCAGCGAAGGTTCAGGCGAGCCTGCGCATCCGCACAGTCTCGCCAGAACCTTCGCTGCTCGCTCATACAAGCAGTGAAGCAAGAGGAACCTTCAGACAGAAAGCCATATCCCTGGCCCCTCTGAATGGATGGGCATGCGCAGTTAAAATTTGTCATGACGGAATGTTCGAAGACACAAATTCGCTTGGCGGGGCTCATATAAATTGGGGTTTACGGGCATGTGCGTTTCACGGACTTGTTCACGTGATTACCAACCAATCAAAATTATACCAGATGTGATTTATTCCTATAACTTCTCAAACTGTATGACAAACGCTGTAGATCCTGATCAGATGGCCTTTTCTGATCTGGATACACATCTACACTGTTTGCAAAGGTAGGGCGTATCCTTTGATGTATCCTTCGTTCAGAAGGACAATTAAGGGTTTAGCAAACAGCCTGTTTTAATCAAGCCTGCATTCAGTAATGCATTAACCCTCATTCCGCTGATTAAATTAATTTATTCACACAAATTTACATTTCAACCAATCAAATTACTTGATGTATTTTTTTTTCTTTTAAATTCACAAACCGAATGACAAACAGTGTAGCTTCTGATCAGATGGTTTCTCCAAAAGCCATCTGATCTTGATCTACACTGTTTCCAAAGGCAGGGTTACACTCTCGTGAACAACAGGATAAGGGTTAATTTCACTGGTTGGGAGCGTACAGTACAGTTAACCCGGATGTTCCGATCTGTATAGTGGACAGATCCTTGTTCCGATATGTCGGGTATGTTACAGAATGTTTATTTTAGTCTTTTGAAATTATTAATCATTAGAATTTCAACTTCATAGCAGTACTTCGGGAAGCATAACTAAAAGTCTTTTCGACATGCTACCTTGATTTTCTGTTTATTGCTATGATTTCGTTTATTTTCACATTTGATTCTAGAAAATCATTATCCTACTTTCGATTTCAAACGCTGCACCGGTACAATTTAATCAAGCTTTGCCACCAACCTTACATAAAACGACTGCTAATGCATTTTAACTTTTTATGATGTATTTCGGGTCAGCTTTTATTAATAGTACTAAACATCTTGCCATGTAAGGGCAATTATTTCAAAGAAAACGAAAGAGGGGTCAAAAACTGGTTTGTATCGCATGTCGCAAAACTGATTTCTCAGCACTGTATGTCGTGTTCCGATCATACTATATTGTGTGTCCTTATAATACTATAGAGCGATTTCGACATATTCGTAGGATAACATTTAAATACTTTAGCTATTTTGTTTCTGAAATGTGGAAACTTGGCATATACACATCGGGTTCTTCAACTGTCTCAGATGAAACACAAAACATGATAAAATGACTGCGCCCGACGAAGATTCAGATCAGCTTGCGCATCCACCCGGTCTGATAAGATTCTTCGCTGTGCACTTGGTGGGTAGTTTACCACTCGGGTTGTTTTTCCCACTGTTTAGACTGGGCAGATGCTCAGACTGAGATTAGTCTTTGCTGGATGCATAGATGAGTTTTTGTTTTGTTATGTTCAAGTTGAAATAGTCCAATTTTGTTTCTTTCACTAATTTCAGACGTGATGAATTAGTCGTTCGTGGTGAACCCGGTTGGTGGTTCTTTGGCATGACACACTGTTTCAACCTTGTCAAAACTGTGCCAAATACTATCAATATATCTCACAAGGTATCCAAGTTATGGTCATCACAAGATTATATTGTTTGGGGAAATAAAAAAAATGCACCCAGAGTCATGATAGTCACACATGAAACACCTGCCTAGCCACAAAACAAAGTATCTTAAGACAAGTTATACAGTAAATATGAGACATACCATACAGTCAGAAATTTTTTGGGATGGTCAGTCTTGCTCTTCGTGTGATTTCGTATGGAATTCTAGAGGCACTTATGTTTAGTATAACTCATTATAGATTATTAATCTATCTTACAACTGTCTTAAAAGATATTTTTCTTTTGATTAAAGCTCTCAATTGGTCGATTTTCTGGTCACAGGTGAGGTGTGATTCTTACAAACACTAGTGATTTGCAGCTGAAAAATAGATTTAAAGCATAGAAAACGACATCTTGCCGTGCCCAAGTATGGTCAGTATGGAAAACAAAATAAATAAAACACACTTACCAAGTTGTTTATGTCCAATAAAATAAATATACAAATATAGAAGACAGACCACGCACTTACACCTTCAAGGTCATAACAAAAGACAAGGATCTGTCCATTATACAGATCGGAACATCCGGGTTAAGTGTACTGTACGCTCCCAACCAGTGATTTAGGCAAGCATTTGTCATAAAAGTCGTAAACAAGCACACTTTCGTAATTCATTGACTCATTTTCGATACAGGTTGGACTGTATGAAACTGTGTATATTCAGTTGTATAACACATCTTCAGAAAATAGTTGGCATCTGTGACTTGATTTTGTGTTTATACAAGTTGCCCAATAAATTTGACTTTTTTCTGTGTTAAACCAGATAACCATTCTAAAAGCTCAGAAAGTATATGCCCTTAATTTGCATTGGCATATTTCATATGCATGTGCTTGGATGTTGCAATTGGCATGGGCTTCCCTCGTGTTGGAAACTTCCACCATTATCAAATCCATACTCATAAAAGATTCTTGTAAACTTATACTCCAAGACACAAATTTTTATAGATAATTGTTAGAATCGCCTCACCGTAACAAGTGTTTATAACATTGTTTCTTGGAGTAATACAGATGAAAAGACTCTTTGTTACCTACCATACTGCTAACTACAGTAGAGCTTCGATGGCTCGAACACCGATGGCTCGTTTATCATGGCTGAGTCGAACCCGTTCTTGAGTCCTCTACATAAGAAATGGTGCGAGATAATTTAGGAGACTTTCGTCTGTTATCTTGCAAATGTATGCTGTTTGTACTCATTAGAATCGCCTCGATGAGGCGATTCTTATGAGTACACACAGCATACATTTTCATTACAGGACATCGTAATATGTCAAAAAGTACCTCGTTATGCGTCCTTGCAGTAAGCCTCTGTGGCTCGAACTACCCGTCTCGAACAGATTTTCCAGGTCCCAAAGGTGTTCGAGCCATTGGAGTTCGACTGTAAATACTGTTTATAACGGCACATCATTAGAGAACAAATACTGTTGATCGTTATATAGAGGGTACTCTGTAACAAATTGGATCATTTTGATCCATGATCATTTCACATTACGCAAACACGCCTATACACATACATTGCCACCTTTATCGCCGAAAAAATGAAAATTTTAAGCATACAAAATTATGATATTTTTCTTATTTCTGTTATTTTAGAGCAGAAATAAGAAAAATAAGGTATACCCCCGGAAACCCCAGTTTTACTATATAAAAGTGGGGTTCAAGGGGGTCAAAATTATATATATAGGCGTGTTTTCGTGATGAAAAGTATTGAAAACTAGATCTTTTGGTCATTTTCTATTGAACTTAAAAAATCTTTTGAATCAAGTTGTCCAATTCTGTCTACCCTTTAGACTGGTACAGATACCTGTTTATTTTAGGTTTTATATCCCCGTCAATACTATGTAGGTCATTTTGGAGATGTTATTCCCAATTATGTGAGTCTTTTACCTTGCACTGAGGTGAAATGACATCTCAAGCCCTGCCACTAGAACAGTAAATATGTCTGCAAGTTGCAACCAAGCCTGCAAGTTGGACCAGCCATGCATATAAACTCTACTGGTTTCATTTGGATGTCATTTCATCTCAGTGCTGGGTAAAATTAAAGTCCCACAAAATCGAAGCAAGTCGTCTCCAAGATGACCTATATAGTGTTGACATGGATGTAAAACCTCAAATCAAACAAATGGCCAAGTTATGGCAGCCAAAAATCTGGAGCAAGTTTGACGGCCATCTTAATTGGACTTTGCTGTGCATTTTACAAATGGTCACAGAAGGACAGGCATACAAACAGCTATGGTGATTACTACGAGGACTGTTCAAATATGAATGCAAGTAGAAAGTTTTCTCATGCACTAATGCGAAAATCACCTGGAAATAAATATCACAGCGTAGAAAAACATTTTACCTATACATTGGTACCAAACCTGTTGAAATCCGTGCACTTTAGCCATGTATATCGTTCGATAAACACTGTCTACTCTTGTATACTAATACAAAACATGGTTGGAAGAAGGTCAGATAACGCCGTTGAAATACGGTCCTATATTAAGAATCGTCGTTTTCTTGGTATACGGTGCAAAGACATTTTTGATGAAATATGTTCGGTTTATGGGCATAATGAAATATCTTTTCCGACAGTTTTTCGTTGGTGTAAGAAATTCAGCTGTGGGCTAGGCTCAACAGAAGATGCACCACATGATCGTCGGCCGAAAAGAGCAACATCTGCCAAGATGGTTGCTAGAGTGAAAGAAATAGTTGCTACCGATGCACGATACACCACTAGGCAAATAGCTAGTATGGTTGGCATCTCATTAGGAGCAGCTCATACAATTCTGAAACGGGATTTGAAAATGAGAAAGATCTGTGCTAGATGGATTCCCCATCTGTTGAAAGATGAGCAGAAAAAGACACGCGTTCAGTGCGCCAAGAAGTTGCTTAAAAAGTTTCCAAATTACAATGCACGGTCTTTCTCTAATGTCGTCACAGGTGATGAGACATGGGTTCACTTTTTTGAGCCAAAACGAAAGATTCAGAACAAAATATGGGCAACAAAGTATTGCAAAAGACCATGCAGTGCAAAGCGCACCATGAGCGTCAAGAAGGTAATGTATGCCATATTTTTTTCAAATCAGGGCCCTGCTATTCAGATTGCTGTGCCTGAAGGCAAATCTGTAAATGCGCAGTTTTACAAGAATAAGGTTCTTCGAAAATTGAAGAAATATTTCAAAGAACGAAGACCCGCAACTTGTTTGTTTGTTTGATTTGAGGTTTAACGTCCCCGTCAACACTGTAAAGGTCATTTAGAGACGTTGCTTCCAATTTTGTGGGACTTTTACCCGACATTGAGATGAAATGACATCTCAAGCCCTGTCGCCCAATGAAACCAATAGGGTTTATTAGCATGGACGGTCCGCCTCGCACCGCGGTTCCTGGACAGGCTTAGATCCTCTATGCGGTTTACCAGAACTAGTGTGCGGGCCGGATTCAGCTCTGCTTGGAAGCATCATGCAGCCCATATATTTCTTCAAGCCCCTATAGACCCGCAACTGGTTTGGCCAATGTCAGATTGCTACATGACAATGCGTCATCGCACAAGGCGCTCATTGTGCAAGACTATCTGAAGCAGGAAAAGGTTGTTGAACTCCCTCACCCTCCGTATTCCCCTGACCTTGCCCCGTGTGACTTTTTTTGTTCCCGCGGCTGAAAAAATACCTTTCTGGTCGAAAATTTGTACAGCGCAAACACCTCGGTTCTGCAATATTCCAGTGCCTTCATAGTTTACCTTGAAAAGACTACCAAAATGCACTCAATGATTGGATCAAGAAGACTGAAAGTTTGTATATCTGTTAAAGGGAAATACTTTGAGGGGACAAAATAAATTTTTCATCGAAATCTGTCACGGAATCATTTTTATGTGCTTAGTTGCATTCATATTTGAACAGTCCTCGTATAGGGCACCCGCAAAACTTTTGCAGAGGCTGAGCCCTAATAAACAGTGCAAATTTGACAACGGCCCTTCTTGAATCAGCGGAAATGACAGAATGTATGTTAAAAATATTTTATAATCAGTAGCAAGAACAATTTTGGGAATATCTTTTCTTAACTTCTCCAAACACCTAAACTTCATTGTAGCATGGTTTTTGATATCTGACGGATGCCAAAAATGTTTATATTACATAATGGTCATTTTTGTACAAAATATTCTCCTTTTTGTTTGGAAGTTGTTTAACTAACAATTAAACTTAGCTTTCAGTGTAGTTAGAAATACACATGTATATATTATAAGTATTTTTTTAGAACTGCGTCATCAAGGAATATGGAAAATTAGACTATAACCCTTATCCTGATGAACACGACGAGTGAGGCTCAATTCCTTCCTGCTGATATGGTGCCTTGCTGCTGATATGGTGCCTTCCTGCTGATATGGTGCCAGCAGTTGCAGTTATAAATATTTTGTTAAGAGTTGCCTAAAATCGTACTTCACGGTGTCTAACCGTGCATGTTTCTCGGATTACGACCGACTTAGTTGCATAATATTTGTTTGTTTGATTTGAGGTTGTTTTTATTTTGGGGTGGGGGGTCGGTTTACGGCCCTTTCAATATTATTTCCCTCAAATCTAGCCGATCGTTAATCATAGGTGGGCGAAACCCGGGGTACCCGGAGAAAGACCACCTGACCCTCCGTTGCAGAACTTGGCGTTTCGCATGTGACCCGAGCCAGGCTCGAACCACAGCAGTGAGAGACTTAATGATTGAGAGTTGGCGCTCTTACCCACTAGGCCGCGGAGGCCTGTGTTTGATTTGAGGTATAACCTCCCCGTCAACACTGTAAAGGACGTTTTTGAGACGTTGCTTCAAATTTTGTTGGACTTTTACTCGACATTGAGATGAAATGACATCTCAAGCCCAGCCGCCCATGAAACCAATAAGGGTTTATAAGCATGGACGAGTCCGACTCGCACCGCTTTGCCTGGGCAGGCTTAGATCCTCTAAGCGGTTTACCAGTACTCGTGTGCGGGTCGGTTTCAACTCTGCGTCGAAGCATCATATAGCCCATCTATTTCTTCAAGCCCCGATGGGCGGGGGCCGTTTATCAAGAGGAGGTAAAACTGTTAACAAATGGTCATAACAGAAACATTCTGTAATACATTCAGTAATCCGTACATGACTAGACCGATTTATTTACTTGAAAGTCCTTTCCGGACCAAGTCTTTTCAATGTTAAATACTGGTCCCAATTACATTTTAAATTTGCATTCTGGCCTGCAACTGCGGCCTATTGCTGATAATTGCTAATATAACTGAGTATGTCTTCTTTGTTGGTTTGTTTGTTTGTTTGTTTGTTTGTGGTTTAACGCCCCCGTCAACACTATTTACTACATTTTGGGGATGTTGCTTCGAATTTGGTGGAACTTTTACCTGACATTGAGATGAAATGACATCTCAAGCCGTGCTTCCAATGAAACCAATAGGGCTTATCCAAACGGTCTGACTCTCATTACTTTGCCTGGGCAGGCTTAATCAGTCTAAGCGGTTAACCAGTACTCATATGCGGCCAGTTTCAGCCCTGCGTGGAAGCACTATGCAGCCTAATCTATTTCTCCAAGCTCCGATAGGCGGGGACTGTTGGTATGACTCCTGTGCAACGAAGCATCAAAGCCTAGTTACATGAGCTAAGAGTCCGAGAAAATAAGTGTTCAAGTGATACTTAATTTGTAATGACACGCCAGTTTCTGCAACGGAAGGTCAGGTGTGGTTTTCTATGGGTTCTGCGGTTTAGGCCCACATCTTATTAATGATTGGCTCGAAATAATTGAAATGGACGTATATCTAAAAAATAACAGCAAAAAAAAATAACCATGCTTCATTTGGTTTTTTGTACAATGCGCAACAGTCTTAACCCGTCAGTGACCAATAGAACCACCAGAGAACCATCCATCTTACAGCTTTGGACAAGTACATACACAGTTTAAGGGATGTCAATATATTTTTATTTGTTGTAAGTTTTACACCAGTTTCCCCACCGTTTAAGCAAACGGTAAAGGGCCTGATCATACGCGGAGTCTGATCAGGATCTTCACTGTCAATGTCCCATTTTAGACGCTAGTCATAAATGGGATAATTTAACTTCTTTCTTCTTTCTTTCATTTGTGAACCTGGCTCGGGTCCGTCATGTATGAATTATAGTTGCCGGACTCGGTAGCTCAATCGGATGCGCGTCTGATTGGTGACCAGGAGGACGCGGGTTCGATACCTGCCGCTGTCGGCAACATTCTTTCGTGGAGATTGATCATGAAATTTTTATGCGGTCATTCTATCCCTTCCGCTGATTCAAGAAGGGCAATTGCCAGTTTCTGGCGAAAGAATGTGCACTGTACTGGATAACCGCTTACGTATAGCCCGTCCAGGAAAAGTGTGAATAGGTAAACAAACCGGCTAAAATGACCTAAATAGTGTTGACTGGACCGTTAAACCCCAATACAAACAAACAGACAATGAAATATATGTTTATCTAGTTGACCTGAACGATTTTTTTTTTTCAATCATGGCCCTGGGGTCAAAATGCCCCTGTCCCTAGGATGCTTTACAAAGACTCATGAGTAAAACTGGAATGTCCAGGCATTTGATATTTTATGTACGTACAACTTTAACCACTAACAGCTTGGTTTAAAAGTATCACGATAGGGTCAAAAGTGATCACTTGTTTTTCATCGGAAATTTGAAAAATCTCCTCATTATATACCACACTAGTTATCTATATAGAAGCATCGTCGCCCTCTTGAACATACACTTTATACAACGCTGTTAAAGCAATACAACTACTTGTTTGAAATTTCAGTATTCAGGATTCAAAATATGTTAGCTTATATGTACGATTTAGGATAAACATGATTTCTTCAGTTGTAGTTGAAATGGAGCTTTTTCTTCTTCAAACACAGTTTGCATGTGTTGGTTATAACATACCCTGTGTCGGCTGGGAGAGGCAAATGTGTCGTGTAGCATTCGACATTAAAGAGGTCCCAAAAAATGTTTGAAAAGGCCTGTTGTCCTTGCAGCAGGGTAAGGTATGAGGGAATGCTATGAAATCTACCCACTTTTTTCTCCTTTCACCTTAATTTCCTTACATGTTTCAGTGATCTTATAGCCGTATAAAATTTATGTTGTACCCAACCGAGATCTTTTATATCGATTAATGATTTTAAGAAATTCGGTGAATCATTGCGCGTACATGTATATATTTTTCTCTGAATTTATATACTAAGCCACCATAAAATTCGGGTTCCGATAGACCTTGTTGAAGAATAGATTTAAGTCCAACATTGAAATTAGACATTTAATCGGTATGACATCTATAAAAGTTAGAAAAGGCTTTGCGTAGTTTAAGATACCGATAGCCTGATTTAGAAGTTAAGCAGTGTACAATTTATTACGAGTGTTGATGTCAGTTACCTGACTAGTAACTCTGGCAAATTTAATTAATTGCGAAATATAAACACAAAAGGATGCCGCACGAGGAACACCATCCAAGAAAGGAAGATTTTAATCTCAAATGCATCGCGTTTATCATAAATTTTGCAGGAAACGAACCCGTCTACAATAGATAGATGTAAATCCCAAAACGGGGCCTGGTATCAGAAGAAATTTCTTTATTTAACAGAAGTTGTGCGTGGGGGTGGGTGGGGGGGGGGGGGGGCGGTAATTTGACTGATCAAACCATCGAAATAGGTATTGTCAATATTGAATACATAGTCCAAATATCTAGAAGTCGAGCTTAAGGCTTTGGTTTTTAACGGAAAGGAACATCATGAAGCCTCTTTCATAGCAAAACAAGAACAGATAAGCCACAAGGGGAGCGCAGGCAAAGTGGTGTGACTCAGACCGCGCAATGTATATACTCATTTTGTTTTCATTGAGCGACAGGGCTTGAGAAGTCATTTCATCTCAATGTCGGTTAAAAGTCCCACAAAATTGGAAGCAATGTCTCCAAAATGACCTTAATAGCATTGGCGCGGATTTTAAACACCAATTCAAACAAAATGCAACTGGATAGGACTTGCTGTTATGGTCCCGGTAGGTATGTAACTGGATAGAGCTTGCTGTGATGGTCCCTCCAGGGATGCAAATAGATAGGACTTGCTGTACTTATGTAGCAGGATACGATTTGCTGTTATTCTGCCTGCATGTATGTACTGAAAAGGACCTGCTGTTACGGTCCCTGTAGATATGTAACTGGATATGATCGGCTGTTATGGTCCCTGTGGGTATGTAACGTGAGCGGAGCTGCTGTTATGGGCCCTGCACGTATGTAACTGGATAGCATCCGCTGTTATTCTCCCTGCAGGTATGTAATCTGAGCGGACCTCTTTTTACAGTAACTGTGGGAATGTTATCTTAGCGTACCTGCTGTTATGGTCACTGTAGCAGTGTAACTTGATCGGAATTGCTGATACTGATGATATGTAACTCGAGTGGACCTGCTGTTATGATCCATGTAGGTATGCGACTCGATAGGACGTGCTGTTAAGGTAACTGCTGGTATGTAACCGGATAGGAATTGCTGCCATGGTCCCTGTGGATATGAAATAGGATATGGCTTGCTGTTATTCTCCTATAGGTAAGTAACCTGAGCGAACTGTTGTTAAAGTCTATGTGGCTATGTAACTTAACTGGACCGGCAGTTATTCTCCCTGTAAGTATGTGGCCTGAGTGGACCTGCTGTTATGGTCCCTGTAGGTATGTAACTGGATAGGACTTGCTGTTACGGTCCCTGTAGGTATGTAACCTGAGCGTACCGACTGGTATGGTCCGTGTTTGTATATAGCTGGATAAGACCGGTTGGCATGGTTCCTGAAGCTATGTAACTGAATAGGACCTGCTGTTATGGTTCCTATAGGTATGTAACCTGTTCGGACCGCCTGATATGGTCCGTTTAAGTATGATACTGGAAAGGACCTGCTGTTTATTTGTTTGATTTGAGGTTTAACGTCCCAATATAAAGGTCATTTTGGAGACGTTGCTTCCAATTTTGTGGGACTTTTACCCGACATTGAGATGAAATGGCATCCCAAGACCTGCCACCCAAGGAAACCCAAAGGGTTTATAAGAATGAACGGTCCGACTTGCAGCACTTTGCCTGGGCAGGCTTACATGTACACTCCATATTTTTTTAGTTCTGTGGTGTATTCTTTGCTTCCAAAGGATAGCCATAAATATATTTAATGTCACTACAGTTGGTGTCTGGGAATGTGTGGGACCGTAAAAGTCTCCCTGCCCTACACCAAAGTGTAGTTTATATTTTCTTGTCGTTTGGGATCATTGATACAATTTCTGAATTTTGAAAATATTTGTGTGTCACTGATGAGGCCTAAGTGTCCGAAACTGGTCTGGTCAAGAAAACATGTATATACATATATACCTTGAGGTACGTTTGGATAGGACCTGCTGAAATTGTTCCTGTAGGTATGTAACCCCGGCGAACCTGCTGTTATGGTGCCTGTATGTATGTAACGACAAAGGACATTCTGTTGTGATCCCTGTACTTATGTAACTGAATACAACCTGCTGTTATTCTCCCTGCAGGTATGAAACCTATGGAGACCTGCTGTTACAGTCCCTCTAGTAATGTTACCTTTGCAAACCTGCTGTTAATGTCCCTGTAGCATTTTAACTGGATTGGCCCTGCTGTTATGTTCCCTGTGAAACACATTTTATTGCCCCTGTAGGTATGTATCCTGGACAGACCTGCTGTCATGGTCCCTTTAGGTAGATAAACCCTGACGTTATGGTCCCTCCGATAGGAAAAGCTGTTTTGGTCCCTGTTGGTATGTAACTGGATAGGATCTGCTGTTATGGCCCCTGTAGGTAATTAAGTGGATAGGACCTGCTATTATGGTCCCTGTAAGTATGTTATCTGAGCGGACCTGCGTTTTGTCTCTGTAGGTACTCAAAAAGATAGAACTTGCCGTCACGTTGCCTGTTGGTATGTAGCCTGAGCGGTCTAGCTGTAATGGTACCTGTAGATATGTAAGTGGATAGAACCTGTTGTTATAGTCCCGTCGGTACACGTGTCTTACTTGATAAGACATTCTGATATGTTCCCTGCTATATATGAATGGAAAAGACCTGTTGTTATGCTCCCTGTACGTATGTTACTGGATAGTGTGTGCTGTTGTTGTCCCAGTTGGTATGTAACTGGATAGGACCTGATGGTATGGTCCCTACAGGTATTTAACTGGATAGGACTTGCTGTTAATGTCCCTGTAGGTATGTTACCTGAGCGGACCTGCTGTTCTTGTACCCGTAGGTATGTAACTGGATAGGACCTGCTGTTATGGTACCTGAAATTATGTAAGCTGAATGGACCCGCTTTTTTCTGTCCTTTTAAGTATGTATCCTGAGTGTACATGCTGTTATGTCCCTGTAGGTATATAACCTGAGCGGACCAGCCGTTATGGCCTTGTTGAAACTTAACCAGAGCGAACCTGGTGCTATGGCCCCTGAAGGTATGTAACTGGATAGGACTTGTTGTTATGGTGCAGAAATGTAACTGGATAGGACTTAAAGTTATGGTCCCGAAGGTATGTAACAGAATAGGACTTGCTGTTATTGTTCTTTTAGGTATGTAAGTCAATAGGATCTGCTGTAATTGTCGCTGTAGGTATGTTACAGTATAGGACCAGCTGTTATGGTCCCCGTAGGTATGTAACCTGAGCAGACCTGATGTTATGATCCCGGTAGATATTAAACTGGATAGGATCTGTTGATAATTATGTAAGCTGGCCGAACTTGCTGGTTTGGTCCCTGAAGATATGTAACCTGAGGGGACATGCTGAAATGGTACCTGTAGGTATGCACCATGAGCGGATATAAAGTTTTCATGTCCCGGTGGGTATGTAACTGCATAGACCCTGCTATTATGGTTCCTACCATTATGTAAGCTGGCCGGACAAACTGTTATGCTCCCTGTAGGTATTAATATGTTCGGACCGCCTGTTACGGTCCCTTTAGGTATGTTACTGGTTCGGACCTACGGTAATTGTCTCCGTAGGTATGAATCCTGGGCGGACCTGCTGTTATGTTCCCTGTAGGTATGTAACTGGATAGGACTTGCTGTAGTGGTCGCTGTAGGTATGTAAATGGATAGGACCTGCTGTTATGATCCCTGTACGTAACTGAATAGAACCTGCTGTTATTCTCCCTGTAGTTGTGTTATCTTAGCGGACCTGCTGTTACAGACCCTCGAGTAATGTTACCTTTGCACACCTGCTGTTATACATCCTGTAGCAATGTTACTGGATTGTGCCTGCTGTTATGTTCCCTTTAGGTTTGTTACCTGGCTGGATCTGTTGTTTTGGTCCTTGTAGGTAGATAGGACCTACCGTTATGGCCCCTGTAGCTATTAACATGTTCGGACCGCCTGTTAGGTCCCTTTAGGTACGTTACTGGATAGGACCTGCTGTAATTGTCCCTGTAGGTATGTTACCCCGGCGAACCTGCTGATATTGTCCTTGTATGTATGTAACGGGAAAGGACATTCTGTTGTAATCCCTGTACTAATGTAACTGAACAGAACCTGCTGTTATTCTCCCTGCAGGTATGTAACCTATGGAGACATACTGTTACAGTCCCTCTAGTAATGTTACCTTTGCAAACCTGCTGTTAATGCCCCTGTAACATTTTAACTGAATTGCCCTGATGTTATGTTCTCTGTGGGAATGAATCTTAATAAGCATTTTTATTGTCCCTGTAGGTATGTATCCTGGACAGACCTGCTCTCATGGTCCCTATCGGTAGATAGACCCTGACGTTATGGTCCCTATGGGTATGTAACTGGACAGGACCTGCTGTCATGGTCCCTGTTGGTATGTAACTGGATAGGATCTGCTGTTATGGTCATTGAAGGTAATTAAGTGGATAGGACCTGCTATTATGGTCCCTATACGTATGTAATCTGAGCGGACCTGCTTTATTTGTCCCTGTAGGTATGCAAAAGGATAGAACTTGCTGTCATGTTGCTTGTGGGTATGTAGCCTGAGCGGTCTACCTGTTATTGTACCTAAGGGAACATGCTGTTATGGTACCTGTAGGTATGCACCATGAGCGAATCTAAAGTTTTCAGGTCCCGATGGGTATGTAACTGCATAGACCCTGCTATTATGGTTCCTACCATTATGTAAGCTGGCCGGACAGACTGTTATGCTCCCTGTAGGTATTAATATGTTCGGACCGCCTGTTACGGTCCCTTTAGGTATGTTACTGGTTCGATCCTACGGTAATTGTCTCCGTAGGTATGAATCCTGGGCGGACCTGCTGTTATGTTCCCTGTAGGTATGGATAGGACTTGCTGAAGTGGTCGCTGTAGGTATGTAAATGGATAGGACCTGCTGTTATGATCCCTGTACGTAACTGAATAGAACCTGCTGTTTTTCTCCCTGTAGGTGTGTTACCTTAGCGGACCTGCTGTTACAGACCCTCTAGTAATGTTACCTTAGCACACCTGCTGTTATAGACCCTGTAGCAATGTTACTGGATTGTGCCTGCTGTTATGTTCCCTTTAGGTTTGTAACCTGGATGGATCTGCTGTTATGGTCCTTGTAGGTAGATAGGACCTACCGTTATGGTCCCTGTAGCTATTAACATGTTCGGACCGCCTGTTACGGTCCCTTTAGGTACGTTACTGGATAGGACCTGCTGTAATTGTCCCTGTAGGTATGTTACCCCGGCGAACCTGATGATATTGTCCTTGTATGTATTTTACAGGAAAGGACATTCTGTTGTAATCCCTGTACTAATGTAACTGAACAGAACCTGCTGTTATTCTCCATGCAGGTATGTAACCTATGGAGACCTGCTGTTACAGTCCCTCTAGTAATGTTACCTTTGCAAACTTGCTGTTAATGTCCCTGTAGCATTTTAACTGGATTGGCCCTGAGGTTATGTTCTCTGTGGGAATGAATCCGAATAAGCATTTTTATTGTCCCTGTAGGTATGTATCCTGGACAGACCTGCTGTCATGGTCCCTATAGGTAGATAGACCCTGACGTTATGGTCCCTATAGGTATGTAACTGGACAGGACCTGCTGTTGGTATGTTGGTATGTTGGTATGTAACTCGATAGGATCTGCTGTTATTATACCCCCGGCATACGAAGTATGCAATGTGGGTATATAGTTATTGTCTTTTCCGTCTGTCTGTCTGTCTGTCTGTCTGTCGTCTGTCTGTCTGTCTGTCTGTATGTACGTAAACAATTATTTTGTGTCAAAGATATCTCAGGAACTGCTTCACATAGAAACTTGAAATTTTGCACACATACATAGAAACTTGAAATTTTGCACACATGCTCAGTATGACTACTTGTATTGTGGGAAAGAAAATAAGGGCCAAGGGGTCAGGCCTTTTAGAGTTATTTCCCTTTGTAGTTCTTGTTTCAGCTGAGGTGATGACACTGGCCGGGGGTATACGTGCCCCACTGGGCACTTTTGTCTAGTGGTCATTGTAGGTAATTAAGTGGATAGGACCTGCTATTATGGTCCCTATACGTATGTAATCTGAGCGGACCTGCTTTATTTGTCCCTGTATGTTTGCAAAAGGATAGAACTTGCTGTCATGTTGCTTGTGGGTATATATCCTGAGCGGTCTAGCTGTTATTGTACCTGTAGGTATGTCAGTGGATGGAACCTATTGTTATAGTCCCGTAGGCACATGTTTCTGACTGGATAAGACATTCTGATATGTTCCCTGCTATATATGACTGGAAAAGACCGGTTGTT